>BGZK01001528.1:0-136829 GCA_005406025.1 Eumeta japonica | reverse complement strand
TATTGTGTCTGGTACATTCTCAAAAATTTTAATTTTAAATGTTTCTTCCCTGTTTCGAAATCGGTAATAAGACGCTAATTCATCAAAAAGTTATTTAATTTTCTTTTGCCCTTTTCCTTTAAAATGGCAATCAATACTATATTTTCTTGCAGATTCACTGGATTTCCATTTGAACGATTCAAAGTGGTTTTTAAAAATTTGCATCTTTGCTTTGTCTGTGCTAAAGCTCTGCTTGCTTCGTTCAAATTGATATCGCAATTTTGTAACGTTTTAGATGCATAATAACTAATATAATTCAGTACACGGTGCAAGAATTCGCAAAAAATCACGAATTCGAAATTTAGAATTTTTGTTTTAATACTCTTCTCTTGATCACACTCATCTTTACTGGAGCCCTTGAGAACTATTGCTTTATAATGCTTTGATACAATACTTTGATACAATACTTTGATTAAATAGAAAATACGGAATTTTATCGTATATTACTTATGTTTATTATATTGGTCCTACTGGACCATCTAGTTGGATTTTTTTTAAAGTGATGTCCGATTCCCTTGTGAATTTTGTCACCAGATCCCAGCGTTTAATGCTATTTTCGGTAAAAATATACAAACCCTGTTGCAAAAAATCTGTAATTCCACACAAGTGCTAACGACGTCATTTACCACAAAATTTAAATTATGAGAGGCGCAATGTACGTACTCCGCGTTAACCTGAATATCTATAATTTGTTCTTGTACACCATTATACGCACTGCTCATCACACTGGCTGCAACATAATCTTGACCCACAATTTTTTTTATAAATTAATGTCCATAAATAATGTAAAGTCTGCTGCGCCATGTTTGAACGCTGCATAAAAGTCTAGACACGCTTCTTTTACTTCTATATCAACTGAGTATCCGTTTTCGATCTGGTTATTATTGAATAGCTCACAACAATACATAGCTGGTTTGCCTTCGATATATTCCGTGTCGTATCCATTAAGATGGCGAGAAATGGTGACGCTCTGATTTATTCTAGCAGATTATTGTCAAGTATGGTCTCCAAGAACTTAATAATTTAGACATTTTGTTGATCCTAAAAATGAAAATAGCATGATTTGAAACAAAAATTATAATAAAAAGACAGAATAAGAATAACAAAAAAACTTGTGATGAGAATAATCTTAGAAATAAACAATACCGTTGGTCATGAACGAAAATTGCCGCAACATTTGATCATATCGAGCTAGAAGCTTTACAACGGATAAAAGATTTCCATCATACTCTTCCTCAATTAAGTCTTCTCAATTTCCTCTAAAAGCCTAAGAACTCTTTGCTAATATGACATGTGTTGTTTTATTTTTTCTAATAAATGTCTTCAATTCTGAATGCTCGAATAGCATACATTATTTCTTTAGTGCATTATTAACCAACAGGGTTTATAGTAGGCAGTATCTAGTATTTTAAAAGAACACAGTCAAAAACGATGAACTGGATTAGAAATTGAAAAGGAGTATGATTATTAAAAACATTTATTGTACTGGTGGGCATCTTTCGGAAAAGGCTCGAAGGCTGTAAAGGCTCCCTATGAAAAACATGAAGTTTTTCATATGAAGATTTTCGAAAAGTTCACATTTTCGAAAAATGATTATGTCGGTCATTCCTCTGATATTACTTGTGATATGCAAATGTCGTCGTTGTTGAATATGGTCGACGACATCGTCATCGGCGGCGGTATCTTTAACAGCAATAATTATCGAATCTTGTTCAGTGGGCTTTTCAATCAAAAATGCACTGGTCACATTATCTGATTTTTTCTCAATAGAAATGGGCCAAAACAGCTTGTAGAAGGCTGACTAAAGAAACTGTTAATATTGGGTTATTTTTGTTTACTATTTTCTGTTTCATAGCGTCGTTTACTCTTAAACGCAGCAAGAGGTTTCTTTTATATCCACAATTTTAGTGCTCTTATTTATGAGGAATTATTATGTTATAGGGAATAAGAATCGTAATATAATGTTATTGGGGAATTCCCGGCAAATATTTTATGTCGATTGTCATTCGTCGCGATCGATAGATGGCTGTGGCAAAGCTATGATATAATTTACTAAAGAATAGCATTTATCTAGTGAAAATATTATTATGTAATATACTGAAACTGGAATACTTAGTTATTTTTCAAGTAACAGTTTACAGAAAAAAACTGATTGAAAATAATATAAAGTTTTCCGTAACAGGTTTTCGTTGCGATAAAATCTTAATTTGGTTAATGGATTATTTTTATAGACCATTCTCTTATCACTTTAACCGGCTAAATGTGACGGCGAATCTTATAAGGTGGCAACACCGTACAAACAACACAGAAATACAGGAGCACTCCTCACAAATTTCGACAGCAGGTAGCATGACGCTCTAGAGAAGAGTCTCCCTACAAGCCTGTCTTTCTTGCGCAACGTAATGTATAAAAGGGATAGTCCTATAGATAGATAGACTCTTGTCTAGGGCGTCATGCTAGGCCTGCAGTATTCGAAACTTGTTAGAAATTTCTCTACATTATTTCATATTATTTGCCATGATTAAAGTCGTATTGCAACCTATTTTATTTATATTTCGAAGGCGGGAGAATTTACGTTACTTTAATATGAGGTTTGCTGGTCAGGGTCCGAGGGCTTCCTGAGCTTGAAGGCCCCGGTGCACGGCTCCGTTTAACCCTCCGCTAGTTACACTACAGTTTGTATGTGTAAACAATGTTAAATTGCGATCGCATGAAAGTGCGATGAACAAAATCAATAAAAAAAATCTAAAAGCAAATTTATCTTATTAATAGCAATACATTACACAACGTGAAAAAGTCGTTATTTATTTAGTAAAGGAGAAAACTTGATTTTTTTAGAAGGATCTTATTTTGTAAGCGACTGAGGAGAGCGAACTAACGAGCAAAAGTACTGTACGTTGCATGAAACTTTGCCGCTCTGAATAGCCTGCGAATGATGTACTACGCAGGTGCAGTGCACCCTTACCCTCTTTTCTTCTCCGCGTTAAAATTTTACTCGATTGCGACCCTTTTCGTGACTAATTTCACAATGGTGAGTTTCGTGCCTTGTACTGTACGAGATCTAAATTCGTTATCTTGTAAAATATACTGCTTTTCACCTTTCCAGCAAGAAAAACCTAAGTATTATATTTAATTAAAACTATTAAATTAAACTCATAAACGATGTTTCAGTTCAGTCTTTTATTTAAATATGATTCTTTTTATTAATAATTCGACAGTCCTCATATTGATATTTATTAACTATAAAAATTTAGGAATGTATATTTCAAATTTTTAGGTTCGGTAGTATCAGCAATGCGCCGAAACTTCAATCAGTCAGATTCTCCATTTATATATAGATTAATTGGACCCTCTTCTTGTTAGGTAGATGGTCTGCACTACCTGATTGTGAATTTCCTTTTAAGTGCCAATTTCACCATGCATCGCCATTGTGCTAATCACACTGATAAGGTCGATTTCGCTATCCACTATTTTAAAGTTCTTACAGTCCTTCGAGAGTTAAATTCGTCGTCAATTCGCCGATCATTCGTATGAAAATGAGCCTCAAGTATGAGATTAGTGCTTCGTAAAATTAAGACCTTGTTTAATAAAAATAAGCATCGAGGTCTGTAGAACGTCATTAGTTAGTTGCCAAAAGTTCTATTTTTCAAGAACTTTCTGGTTTTCGTGGTATTTACGGGTGTTTTGGATGGCTGAAAGTGATTTAGTTGGATATTTCAGATTATTAAGCTCGTTTCTGAAATAGTTTAGTTTTATTATTAACTACACATACACTTTGTTAGTCCCACTTCAAAAAATTTAATAAAAATTTAATTGAACTGTACACGACTTTAATTAATACCTCCCGTACCTATACTTTTGTGTTCAATCCTATCATCTACTACTTTTAGTATTACGTAGCCAAGGGTAATAAAAGTCCTTATAATTTCGGCCTCTGTCCATTTATCCGTATGCACAGCTGCTGTGACGTACTAACGAATGGGCTGATATACACACAATATAATTTTCTTGAATGCAGATTATCTTTTCTTTCTATACAAAAAAATACAGTTCTCCTGCCTGTTTTCAAGCAGAAAAACCGATTTCTCCTTACCTCAGAGGCGAAAAAATATTTTTGTGTTGTTGTGATTAAAATTGACAGTAAAAGATTTGAAAACATAAATATAAATAGTACAGTCGGCTGGTATGATTAACTTATATGGACTACGGGAAAGTCAGATGGGCGAGCCACTCAAGTGGTTCTTCACACGTCAAATAAACGATAGCTGTAAAATATAGAGCTACTGTGTGAGGAGTGTAAGTACCAAGCGAAATCAAATAACGGAGGAACATGACACATTGTGATGTCTCCCACATCACACATATTCGAGTCTGCTCCACGCGTCCTTTAAATATGTGCAGTTTCGAGATCTTTCGTTGTGAAAGGATGTGAAATCAAGATTAATGGCAATGTTTCGTTTTACGTATAATTTGCTGGTGACATGGTCACGGAGTCACATACATAAATGCCGTTAAGCTCCTGCAAACTACTTTTCTATACAATTTTAAAGAGGATTTTGTGAAGGATATGTGTAATTACCGAATAGAATTTATAAAGCGAAGGCGGTTAGTGTTTTGTATAATAGTTCTTGAGAAACCTGACAAAAGGAAAGGCTACCTGTAACAGACGGGTTTGGTGGCCGTTCCTGTCGTTTTTAAAACTAAGTTAGGCCACAAAGCCTCCATCAAATTTACTTCAATATCAGAACCGAGAAGAAATATCATAAATGGAATATATTTTTTTAAAGATTTTGTACAAAACTCTGAGATAATTAATATATTTTTTGCGTTAAGTAACTAATTACTTACAATATTTCGTATAAATCAAAGCGAGTGAAGCTGTGAGCACGACTGATAACATACATTTCCGACACGCAAGTAATTTTATAATGCAAAGAAAAAGCGATATTATATGCTGAAACAGTTTCTCTGGACGGGCGTGGCGGGACCGTTCATCGCCTCGATAAATACGGCGGGAGTGTGCGCAGAAATGATTCGACGCCAAATAATTTTCAACAAAACATTTGTTCGCCGCTGCGATAACATCTCCGCGCCGCGCCTGCGCACCGCCAGCCCCCGCCCGGCATATTTATTATTCATTATCACGTTCGAAACGCATGCGCGTTATCGTTACACGATAGAATAATGGCCGCGGGACGGGCGGCGCTTTCACGGCTATCATTTAGTTACCAAAAAAAAAAAACATTCTCGACCTCCATACAGGAATCCGCGGCGGACTATTATGCCAGTTTCTCAACGTTGGTCCGGATAGCTTCTCGGAAGCAAAATAGTTCGGCGGACTTCTCATTAAATGATTATAGAGATTTCTTTGTTTCCAGACGTTCAACGACCCGAAAACAAAGAGAAAGCTCTCAAACATGCGAGTTTCTGAGTATCCGAACCGTTTTTTTTTTTATGTTAACTCGTGTGTTGTTTTCGTTAAACTGATTTAGGTTTCGTTTACGCGTGCGCTGAATATCATAAAGCAAAAATATCGCGAGACAATCGTATCACAGGCGTTTTTATACATCAGCATTCCGTGATGCAGCTACACGTACTCCTTTCTGTGAGGGCATGTTCTTGAAGCGATGAGTGCTTTTAATGGAAGGCTTAATGTATGGATAATGTAGTGTAATGGCGTCCAACGCGACTCTTTTACCTTCTTATTCCTGTAGTTTAAGGCAACATCACAATTTAATACTGGTTGGTTTATGTAACTTTATTTTTCTCATTTCTTTTAATTGAAAACGTATAAATTATCATTTACTGCAACAACGAGTCATTAACTTGGTTGGTCGACGTGACTTGATTTATATTAAAGTTTTACCTCAACCAATGTTATTCATGGCATAATAAAATCAGTTAATTACGATATGTAGAACATTCGTATAGAATACAAATGCAGTAGGAATCAGCCAGGAACCTCGGTGAGTCAAAGCCTCAGTAAGTCGAATTAGCTTGACCTTCGATGAACCCTAAATGCGGTATCTCGAATTTTAGACGCTCTCAGTCGAAATGTTGTATTTCCTGCAGAAGTGATAACACATATTTTATATAACTCGAATTTAGGAACACCTTAAATAGTCGTAGTGGTTAAATATGATGTCTAACTTGGAATTCCCGAAATAATAATAAATTCCAAAATGAATGTTCGGGTTCGGGGCTTCTAATCTATTGTTTTTGTCTTGTACACGTGCAATGAATGAATACATTCATGAAACTTTCTAAGTAACAAAGCTGTGAACGTTATGTTTGTTCCTTGTCGACACAGTCATATGTATCTCGAAGTTCTTGTTAAGTCGAAAACTCGTTAATTCGAATTTTTTTGCATTTCCCTTGACATTCGAGTTATTGAGATTCCACTGTATTGCTCATTCTTATACGAATCTTAAAAATAGTTGATATGCTTTTTCCAACAACTAAGTTAGGGTGTGTCATATTATTTCGATACATATTTTTTACAAATTTAAATTTTAAGACAAAAATAAGAACGTCGGAAAATGACAAAAATGACTAATCAAGAAATGGGTTCGATATGACGTATGTTTAGTGTATACACAAATACGTAGTATCACCAAAATAATAAAACATCGAAGGGATCCCCATCTGTAAAATCTTTGCACGCTTTGAATTTTAAACAAACAAAGACATATTATGATTTTGGTGGGAAAAAGAGAGTAACTTTTTCTTCATATTGACCTTTTAAAATACTATATCAAACATTATTCTGATATAGTACATTCAAAATAATATAAACATTCGTAATATTTATAATAGATAATAATTTTACGATATTTCTAACTTAAATTTATTTGCTTTGTTATTATTGTATAGGGATCGTTCAAATATTACGTAAGCAGGATTTTATACATTTTTAGTCTCTACCTCCCTTTTGGGAGTAAATGTAAAAAAAGCTCTTATCCTTTCATGCTTACGTAAACATTGGTATATTTTTTAATAAATCTGTTCAATTTTCTACACAATTGTATCGCTTTGGATGAAGTTTGGCATGCAGATAGTTTGACACCAGGGAATGGACATAAGCTACTATTTGTTTGTTTATCCGTTTGTTCTTTTGTATGCTTTTTCATAACGCAACGGTAGTTAAATTTATGAAACTTAGATGAAATTTTTTAGATTTCTAAATTTCATCAAAATTGATGACTCTAAGAGTACGTTGTTACATAAAATGTAGCTAGAAAATTTGAAAGTCTGTAATTTTATTTTATTTTGTCGGCCGTGCCTGGTGCTTTTTAGTGTTATATCCTATTATTAAAATATTACAAATGTTATACTTGGTGTCGATGTTTGGTAGTTTGTAATTCAATAAAGCATAAAGGGCTGTACGGATTTAGATTAAATTTATCACACAAAAAGAATATTTTCTGGATTACACGCATGATATCTTATATCTCTCCCACTAATAGTTTTCTGTGCAATTAAAATTAATGTGCAAAAAAAACAATTAAAAAGAGATGCAGGATTGAATCGGAACTAACTGAAATAGGAATTTATATCGAAAACGGTATCGGGTCGGTGTCCATGATAACAAGATTACTGGATATGGAAAATGAGGAATTAATTATATGTCTACACGAGCGGAGCAGCTAGCAAAAGCTAGTGTAAATTGAAAACATTGTGGGAATTTACATTTCTGCGATGGGACAATATAAACCTTAGCACACGATAGGACGTTATTTTTAAATGTCAACAATTAAGTATCTTTTTATAGGATAATTCAATGACTCAGTAGACGTTGTTGTGTACTTTTTTGTCAATAATAAATAATTTCGAGTTGATATGAATTATCTCGTCTTATAATTATAAAATTGAAAAATAATTTTTTAAGCAAAAATTGAAAACCGTCTTTTAAAACCCATTTATATTGTTTTTTGAACAGACTTTAAAAACAACTAATTAGTTGTTTTTGTGGTCGGTACCAGTTAAAGATAAATCAGACACAGTTTTGTCTCGTTAGAAGAACATCTCCTTTTTGACTCAATATTTAATGTTACATGCTCATGTTATAGATTATATGTTCTTTTGTCCTACTTTAGCTAGAAGGGACTACAAAATAAAGTAATTGGTTGTTTTATAAATCTGTTTAAAATATCATTTAAATAGGTTTTTGAAGATAGTTTTCATTATTTTACTTAAATTATTTTATTTGAGATTGCTTAGTAATTAATTTAGCTATTGATATCGAATTTTAATCATAACCTGATAATTCTTTCAGCTACTTTGCATGTGTGATGAAGCCACGGTTATTAAAATTGGCCAGGCACCTCCTTTACCTTTGTACTGAGCAAATGGAATAGCAGTTGCGATCCCGGATTTGTTGTCCATCGGTAATAGTTTCAGGATCTTTAGTTGTAGTGCAACTAGCAAATTATTTTTATTCAAACTATATAAATTACTTTTATTCTTTATAATAAAAATTTCTACAATTTATACAGGTCACATTTTCATTCACTTCCACATTAAATTAATTCACCCTATTTCTACTGTTATCGTTAAGAGTTGTCGATGTGTTACTGCTAAGATCGTCACGTTGGAATTACAGAAATTACCTATAAATGAATGAAAATATGTAGATAAGTTCAATAAGTGATTAATGTTAATTCTGCGTAACTAGGTTTTACTAATATCAAATCAAATCATAAAAGAGTTATTTCTGACAACAAATCGCAGTATTATCTCCGAAGTCGAACCTTTAAGGAGTGTTATGGCTTCCATCTCAACAGCGTAAGATGATAACTATCACTCGAAAAAACTTCATTATGTTAAACAAGAGCTCAAAAGCACTATACCTATCTATAATATTTGAGAGTATCCCTCGATTTCGCTGGGATCCCATCATTAAATTTGGTTTGTTGTATTTATTATCTTAATTGAGATGTTTTATTACCACCCTGAAATATTTATTATTGAGGACTTCCGGTGCCTGTATGTGCTCTTCTTCATCAGTTCCACGTCACTAAATGATACTTTCTAAATGCAAATACTTGACTTATAACTTAAAATAAAACAGTTGTATATATATATAAAATATTTGATTTGAACCACCAGATTTAAAATAAATAGCACCAATTTGAAAGTGTATCCTTTCAAATAAAAATAAAGAATTTTGCAAATAGGTTTATAAATAACGGAGTTCTGAGATAACAAACATAAAAAAACAACCCAACTTCTTCTTTTTTTTTTGAAGTCGGTTAAAAATAGTTCGATAATAGTACCCCCTGTCGGGTCCAGGTCTTATGATTTTCTTTTTTGGAACCAAACCAACATATATAGTGAATATGAATCATTATGGTTAATAAATATAAAACTTGTTATAATACATATAACTCGGTTATAGTACCATATATTAGGTGCTGATTTTGTGGTTTCCTTTTTTGACACTAAACCAACATGTATTGTGATAATAGTTTATAAATACAGGATTTGTTAGTAACAAAAAAGAACTTGACTGCAGCTCTACCTATCGAATCCTAGCTTAACTAAACACTATCGTCTTGACAAAACAAATACATTCTGCGAATGTGAACTCAATTAATAGTTCAAAAGTTACACAATCATTAAGATTGTTTATATATTCGGAAATTCAGTACCGGCGTTGTCGATACGAGATTAGATGCGTTTTCGCAGCATACTTTGTCAGCAAGTGACGATGTGCCTTGTCGTTCTCAAATCGAATTTAACTTACGACGGACCATTCTTATATGAAATGGTAGTAGTCTTAGACTATACATAAAAGCAAGCTTTTGTAGTGCGCTAGTGTCCAGCTCGGACAGCGCGAACGCATACTGGTTAGTCACAAAACAGATAGGCCTTACGATTTCAAGGAAAATTTGTATTTTGATAACGTTTTGATTTTCGAGATTATCCAAATAAGTGTCTTGCCTGAAAAAAAGCGATTAAAGTTTTCATGACGTTGCTTTATAGCGCAGAGAATTTTCCGACGAACGCATTATTGCTATTCTATTGGATGTAGTGCTGAGGCATTAGTAGGCTTAACGTAACGTTTCCAACAATAGATGACACTACACTATACAACACTGGTGCTGTGTCCAATTTATGATATAAATTGGACACGGCAAAATGTAACATTTTTAACATGAAGAGAGGTAGCAGATAAATTTTGCACCAAATATTTATTGTTGGAAATTAGTATAAGCAAATTCCCGTGGAAATTAATCGTATTCCCACGGCAAACTTGAAGGGTGTCGAGCAAATATAGGTTACCAAAACACTTAAGGAATAAAATACCAACATTAAAGTATAAAAATTGTTGACAGGTGTATTATTATAGTCGCTGTATTAGGGCAACATCTATAGATGTTTATCTATAGAACATATTCTGTTTACGGTTGGCACAAGGTATCGCGGTGGTAAAAGCGCTCTAAAAACTTGCTATCCTTTTTATTCTGTGGTAGTAGTATTTCTGCCTAAAGTAGTATTACTTCATAGTTACCTCTGAGATATAGATATTGTATGTACTCAATTGAGTTACATCGGTGTGAATAGTAGTACAATGGTCTGTCTATGGTAATGGCTGTTTATTTCATTTATATGGGCGTACTTACGCGACCGTATATTGGACGAGAGCTTTTAGGACTCGCAAGTTAATGTCATTGCTGGTGATGACTGTATTTTACAGCGATAGATCGAGTTTATGGTCCATTCGGTAGACAATTAGGATGTCCAAGAATAGGTACTTATGGCATATGAAGATATAGCTTTAGAATAGTGGAATCGGAAAATTTCAAGATACATTGCTCATTTTTAATTTGAAAAATATTTCAAGACAACACATGAAGCAATATTTTAGAAATCTTTTAACGTCTAATTGTGATATCTGCCTACTTAGGTATAACGTCATGGACACTTATAGGAAATCGATTATGCTGCGGGATAAATCTAAAAATCCTGCTGTTTTCTGATTTTATAACTTTCAAAATATACACATAACGATCGATACATGCATACGAGTATTAGTGTATTTTAAATTTTGGCCAGTTTCGCTGACGCACCCTTATACATAAACACGCCATCGTATTAATCGTCAGAATAGCTTCCTAGGACTTTAAACTCTTAACATCTAATAGACGTTCCTGTTCCTTCTTTTAGTAGGAATGTGACCATTATTAAGGTATAAAAAGACTCTCACAGTTTCATATCTTAAAAGTCAAAACTTTTTCGTATTTGTAAAAATCTAATCTTAAACGATCTATTTAGTTGTTTATCTCCTTCGTTTGTCAAAAAAATCAATTTATACTGTCGTATAAATCTATAGATTCTGTCTGTACCTACTTACATTTATTTTTTGTCAAATTTTGTGATATATATTCTTTTCATATTTTTGCGAACTGTGCTCGAAAGTTAAAAATAAAAGTAGAAAATAATTGCCCTGATGAAACAGTGTTCGTGAATAGAATTCTCTAAGCGTAAACAACCCCTTCTCGCGACCCTGCTTTTCCACTCGTCGCCACTTCCTACATATTTAATAAATATAAATATTATTTATATTTTAAATACATTTATTTTAAATACGTTTATTTATTATTTTATTATTATTTATATATTTTTTTAATATAATTTACATAATTTTTTATATAATTTTTAATTTTATTTATTATTTATATATAAAATAATACATTTATTATTTATTTTAAATACATCTAAATACATTTATTTTGTATTTTTGAGAGTGCAATAAACCTTGTTTGCTTATGTCACACGTGATATGTTTTCGACTTATTTCTTCTACATAATTAATTGAGTTATTTTTGTTTTATGAACATTCTGGACAGCTAGTCGAGATGTTTATAACGACTTTATACCGAAGTTTGAGTGCTGAATGAGTTTTGTTTCTGCGACCAGTGCGTTTACGAATCAAGTGCGATCAACGATCGTCAAAAAGAATTCGTAGGGCGTTATTATGACTATGTTTTTCTGAATATATGCCTTCTGCATTTCTGTGTATTTCCTTACAATTGATCTCAATATTCAAAGATCTAATAGGGTCATTAAGTAACAGTATTAATTAACTTCAATTCTACCATTTTTGTGTTTTTGTATTTCCTATTCAGTATCTGTGCCATAAAAAGTATTTTTATTCAATTTCAATATTCTTTAAATAATTTCCTCCTTTGGCAGTAAAATAGCAATATCTTTTTTTAAAGTAATACGTAGTATTACTTTAAAATATCTAACCTAATCTAACAAGAGACTGACAACCAGCAGATTTGGACAAGCCTATGAATTAGCAAGAGTCAAGTGCATAAAATCCTTCACGAACACTTAGTGGCTGAGAAGCTTTCTACTCGATGGATACCTTATAATTTGACCGAAGCTCAAAAACTCAATCGTGTAAATTAATGCCGTGAAATGATGCAAAGATTTGTCGGTGGTGACTCATATGCTGTATACGACATGGTTACAGGTGACGAAAGTTGGATTTACTGTTACAATCACGAAACCAAAAGACAGACTGCTCAGGGGGTGTTTTCTTTCGAGCAGTTATTTATTAAAGTAAAACGAGATCGAAGCGTCAGGCAAAAGTGGTGGCCTCTTTTATTAGAATGACAGGTCATTATGCAACAATTGTTTTAGAAGATAAAAAACAGTCACTGCAGTCCGGTGCACTAACAATTGTTTTCCTCGTATTTTGGAAAAAGTACGGAAAAAACGACCTAGGAGTAGGATTTTCCTTCATCAGGAAAACGCCTCTCTACTTACCGGTAGAAAAATAACTAACTGTTTGGAGACGTCAGGGATATATTTGCTCATCCGCTTTATAGCCCCAACCTCACACCATGCGATTTTTATTTATTTTCTGAAGTAAAGGAAAAACATCGATGAAAGTGGCTTACTGACCGCCGAGGAAGCAATGGCTGCATATGAAAAGGCCGTGGTACCCCTAATCGTGAGTGGGCAAAGTCTCTCTGTCAGTGGTTGTATCGAATGCAGTAATGTTGATCACAACGGACACTATTTCGAAAAGCAAAATAATGAAGATAATTTACTAAGTTGCTCGGTTTTTGATTTTCTAAGGACTTTAAGATATAACGTTGTGAATGTTTTTTCATACGAAATTGAGAAAAACATGGAAAATATTTGTACTTTTCATTAATGTTACTCTATAGAGTCGGCATGTGACATTTTAACATTGAAGATGTTTTTTTTTTCAATCGTTCTAGATCTAGGATTGAGGTGTCAAAAAATGCATCAAAAATCGACCGTTTCACGACTTACGATTTGCATCAAATGTGACCAGAAGTAATGATATTGGTTTTGAATGATTAAAAGCATTAATTAATATTATACATAAACAAAGGTTTTCTTGGCATTACTAAAAAAAAATATTTTTTTTAATTAGGAACAATTTATGACCTATGTATACTTAGTTAATAAGTATTATTTTGTTTGATTGTTTAACAGTTGTTTTGTTTCATTTCTTTTTTATTGAGATCATTTTAATGTACCCAAAGGTCGTTTAGTACAATAATTTTATTATTCTTGAAATCACAGTGCGTCGTCGTCGACTGACGTTTGATTTATCTCAAAAGAATGTATATTTACTCATTATGTACGAAATTATAAGAATTTCATGGAAGAATTAATATACTAAGTGATAATGAGACTGTGTGAACTATCTGCTTGCTGGATTATTGGATTCACGTCTAAAACAAAACACGAAGATTCGGGAACACTAATGTATAATGATGCAATTTCATACAAATAAGAAATGCATGTATATACACATTGGACTACAAATTAAATGACCATAATTCAATAAAAGCAAATGTCAATAAAAAGCAGGTAGAATTCATTAGGAGCCGTTCATAAAATAAATCGGGATACAAGAGGGCGAGAGGGATCTCGTTTAGTGTGAAAATATATATCAAGAGAAACAGGGGCTTAAGGAAACGTGATGTTCTCAGTTCATCAAACAATTATACTTTTATTTTCCTCTTATCTTTATTTTATATTTCTGTTATGGTGGAAAGTCATTTGTTTCATATTTGTAAAAACACAATTATTTTTACGTATATATCTCAGTCGCAATCGCTTATAACTCCTTAAATATACTCGTGTCTGTTTTCGAGATCGGCGCTAGCGTTGCGGTTCGTTTCAATCAGTTTCCTAGTATTTCCAATATAAAAGAAAATAATGTTTTTCACAGCTTAACGAGCTCGAGCTACTATGCATATTAGGGGCTGAAAAAGCAGGCACAGAAAATGTAGAGTGGATAGATGAATTAAATGGTAGTTGCTAAGATGAAAACAAAAATAATAGTTTAAAAAAAAAACTAAAAAAACACGCTTTTATAGCAAACCAAACTAAAAACTAGAAAATAATTTTTAATAACAAAGAGTTTATATTACAGTAGCAGAAGGTTAAACAATCAATCATAGTTTATTACTTTAAAATAAAATTATAATTAAGTTTAAGTTATAAACAGAAACATTTAAATCAGAGTGAAAGCGTGGGGTGCATTTCACAACTTTCCCATACTCTCCTTTCATAGACAGTTGCCAACAGAATGATTGTAACCTTTAATATGTCAAGCACCCACGCTTTTCACTCTGATTTAAATGCTTCTGTTTATAACTTAAACTTAATTATAATTTTATTTTAAAGTAATAAACTATGATTGATTGTTTAACCTTCTGCTACTGTAATATAAACTCTTTGTTATTAAAATTATTTTCTAGTTTTAGTTTGGTTTGCTATAAAAGCGTGTTTTTTAGTTTTTAAACTATTATTTATTTTATATTTTTAGTATGATTCATCATATTGTTTTCATGGACATGTGGCATTGAAATGTATTACGAATCGTTTCGTAATCTATTCATCTCATTTAAAGCTTCACTATTGCACGGAGTTTTCCTGTTAACTTCGAGCAATCAAGTTCTTCTATGCGAATACCGTCTAAGGTTCTTACACGACTAAGTGCTACATAAGCTTGTCCAGCAGCAAACAGTCGTGAGCCTAGATAAATGACTGCATGATCAACCGTACAACCTTGCATCTTGTGGACAGTCGAGGCCCAACTCAAGATTAATGGCAACATCCGTCTCTCAGCAGTTCCATAGCTGTATTTTGCTGGAAACTGTATTGATATCGGTTTAATCAGGTGCACACCATCTGATCCGAAATCAACACGGACTGATGGAATATCCTCCGCGTATAATTGTCCTCTGCGAAAATTCGGCCAGATAATTTCGGTGATAAAACCCATATTGCCATTCACTAGGCCTTTCGACACGTCAATGTTCGACCTTAACATCACTTTAGCTCCTACGAATATTTTAAGTACATTTGGAAGACCTCCTGTCTTATTTGACTCGTGTGATTGATACATCAATGTATTCTGGCGTAAAAATTATTTCCGGAGAGGGCACCTGAAAACAGTAGCACACCCAAGGAACACGGCAGGCGCGCAAATTACCCACTCCTAAAACGAAGTTGTAATCACAATGTATACTAACATAATTAAAACGCGAGCAGTTATTTTTCCATACTTCTAGTGAATCAAAGTACCTGTTACTATATTAAATACTAGTTATTCGTATGTTGATCAATATGGTGTTTTAGTATTTGAAAATATTTATAGTATAAAAATTCTTTACCGACTGTAAAGCTTTACTGCTTAACAAATTTCGTTACGTAAAATAATAGATCGAAATTTATGTTTAAATAATTATTTTGTTGTAATTTACGAGTATTTTGTTAATCACAGTTTCTTGACTATAGGTCTATCAGATTATTATTACATTAAATCGATATTATATTCAGTAAATAGCGGATATTAGAATAGTATTTGCCAATGCATGTATAAGGGTACATATTTCGAGAAATGTATACACACATATTATTCTATTTCGCTTATTCAAATTATCCTAATGATATAATTTTCAATTACAAACAAAATAATGAAATTCAGAGTAATAGTTTATTTTAGTCCGATTCTCGATGAGTATCGTTTATTGAAGTAATTGAAGTAAAGGGTATAGGTAGGTGACATAAAGCTGTTTGAGTGAACAATGAAATGCAACCACTTTCAAAAAGAATCTTTCAGTAAAGCGTGTGCCGGCTATCCGAGACGGCAGGCATGCGCAGATCGTGCACTATAGCTTTGTCTCTGTGTCACTCCTCCATAGAGAGTCTATCCAAAAATCACGAATCCTGGCGTTCCTAACAAGGATAATGGAAAATTTTTGTCGAATTATTGTATTGTCATCGGTCCTTGAGACGTATGCAAAGTTTCAAGTTTATTAAGTGTTTAGAACACGTTGAAAATCGTGCTCAAAGATTTTGTTACATTCATACATACATACATACATACATACATACATACATACATACATAGATACATCCCGAGCTAATAAAAGCGTGTTAAAAAAGATACCTACTGCAAAACGGTCATAGATATTTCTGAACATTTAAAGAATCCTTGGACTACTGATAGATAGCTAAATTATTTATTTTTAATTATTATAGTTATGTATTTAAGTTTTGTTATTGAAAATAATAAATGCTTTGAAATATCAAAAGCATGTTACGATCAATCATGCTGTCAACCATGATTCCAATTGATGTCAGTTTTAGTCTAGGCTCCGTTTTGTATAGCAATTCTGTTTCCAATATAAATTCCGGTTCTGTTCAAAATATAGAACATAATTCACCCGAGGCTCCACCCGCGTAGATATACAACGAATTCTTTCATTTTTCATGTCGATCGATAACGTATCGACTATAATTCTAATCTTGGTTGCGTTCTCGATTTCTTATCACAAGAATCTACATTCTTACACCGAGAACACACCCAATGCCGCAAATTTTTTTTATTACGAAACGATCTTACACTCTTAATTCTGATCTACGTTCTGCTCGCGATTTCGGTACCGTACCTATATTGAACTTGACTCTTCTTGAACGTTGTTGTTACTTATGATCAATCAGCATAAGTTAAGTATTCGCTCTACGGTGACACGAGAGAAGCAGCTAGCAAAAGTTGTCATCTTTATAAGTTACAGACTATGTATTATTCTGGTGTATAAGCTATATTACTGTAAAGTTTCAGCTAATCCTGTTCAGTCGTTAAAAGCTTGACCGAATAACAAACATTTAAACATATACACTTTATTTATAATATTAGTAAGATGCTAGAATATGTACAAAAAAGTGCAGCGTAGGTGGCTTATTTCAATTATAAGCTGATCTGCTGTATTACTCCATCATGGCTACGAAATAGTAAAGAAGTACAGCATTGTGCCGTTTGTTTCACAAATTGCACTACTAGAGGCGAATTTTCTACAAACTTTTAAGCTATTGCATAGCTTTTATCGCGGGCTTTGAGCGCGGTGACCGAATCATGAAATTCCGTAACGAAAACAAAATCTAACACCCCCCACTCCGCCTACCATGTAGCTTAGCCGAACGTTCGCTTAACGTGTATGTATATGGTACGACTGTACGAAGCTCGCACGGATCGAGACGAGGTGCTCCGAAATCGGACGAATACGTAAGCAGCTATTTGTGAGAAAATATATAAGTGTATAGGTATCTATCATATCTTTATAATGCCACACTCACCGCATGTCCCCGTAAGTATACATGTAGGTATATATGTATACATAGGTGTACCTATGTACAACAGTGAATAGCAGTTGCTGGTGAATAGCTATACGCGTAAAATTTGTGTATAAAGTGTTTTAAATATGAATAAACAAAGTGCATTTATTAATGAAGAAAGTGATGAAAAACTTGAATTAATATCAAAGAAAAAAAATACTGCATAAATAAATAAATAATTATAATTTGCATAAGTTGATAAAAAATGCTATGCAATAGCTTTACCGCGGCAGTTCCCGAGTGCCACATGTTTAATTTTTTTTACTTTATAATTAACGGTTTATTTTACGTCTCTAGGCGCGAAACAAACAGTTTGATATAATTTAAGTAAAAACAACAACAGGTCAGTAGGTCAATCAGCCTGCGCTGAGCATCGAGCCCAGTACGTACCTTCTTTCGAAGGAAAAGTACTGACTACCCGGCTATCACTGATCTGGTGTAACAAAGTGAAGTAATTCATCTCATTGTTGTATGTTCTCAAGCCGTACACCTCGTCTAACTCGGTTAAGGGCTAATAGAACGCACCCCGAATATAATCATTTCATGTTGCACAAAATAATCTTCGAAATGTGCTCGAAATAGATGTCACTTATAAGGTTACTGCGTTTGGTGATCCGTTGGTCGCGTCGGTGACCGTTATCGTAGCCACAACGCGCGCTAATTACAGTAATACATTGATCATTAAAGGAGGAAAGTGAATGATTACCTACCATCAAAGGTCGAATTTGATGAATCACGACCCAATGATTCTTTAAAATAAAAAATTGATTACTGAATGAAAAAAAAAACAGTGTGTCGGACACATGACGTGAATTGAAACTTCTTTGACAAAATATGCAGGAATAGAGTTTAGGGTTATAAAAATGAAATATATTCCGTCTGTGTCGCACGCACCTAACCTTCTTTCTCTACGTGGGTAGGAGAAAATAAATTTATTGTATAAAAGATTGCAGTAATGTTTAGTCAAATCAATTTGTCGTTGACTTTCTATATTCCATTTATTGCATGTGTTTCACATGCATTCTTTATTTTTACAATGAAACATAAACGCGCGTATCTAAAATAGTCGTGATCAGCTGCAGTCAACTGTGTGAACGCTTGGAACACGTGGGCTCGCTGGGCTGAGCCGAAAAGAGCTGAGCGGGCTCGACCGTGTCATCTGACCGTGTCGCTCGAGCGTTTCATTGTTACGTCATAACACGAAATCATTACAACGTGCATAAGGAAGTTTTACTTCACAAAACTATTGCATAAAGGTGAACTATAAAGATGGGAAAAAAATGGTGTAAAAACTCAATCAAATATGGCAAATAATTGCATTCGGTGGCTCATTGTGATAAGAGCCGCAGTAAGTAAGGAAATATGAATCTGATGCATCCAACAGCAAATACATGTTATATTGATTGAGTGATTTTTTACACCATCTTGTTTTCATCTTTCCAGTTGACCGTCGATTTTGAAGTTGAATTCTTTTTTCAATCAATTTTCTTAACGACTACTTTTTAGTGTCAAATTTGAATTTCGTTGTTGTTATCGTGATATATCCACTCACAATCACCACGATTACTTTATTAGAATGAAAACAATTAATTGTAATTACCTTGTCATTTATTAGATTAAAACATTATACTCAACCCAAAGAAATTAAAATAAACTAAAATGTATTCTGATTTAAATAATCACCTAAGAAATAAATATTCCAATTTAAAAAAAAAATATGATAAAGATATCCAAAGAACATAACCATTTTCTGCAGAGACGGCCTTGTTTGTAGTTAGATTCTCGATTCTTGTCTGGATTAAATACCTATTCTTGTTTCTTCCGATGCGATTTCGCGTAAGAGGCCGTTAAGAGGCCACTTAATATCTCGGTGTTTAAAAGAAATGTTAAAAAGGCGTAATGAATATTTGTATTATCCGAAACTCGTTAGTATGTGATCTGCTTGACCAGACACAAACGGTTACGTGAATGAGTCGGAGAAAGTATTTTGAAGTTTAAGATGCCGCACTTAAAAGGAACCCTTAACGGATCATCTTTTAACGTGTCTATCTAGACCCTTTTTTCAGAAATGTGTAGAGGTATCAAGTTGAAATTAAAATCAATTACATAAGTATACCGTCTCTTTGAACTGTAAATAAATTAAGTTTTGATATCAATGCAATAAACCGTAATTTTTGCCATTTAATTTGTTACATGCAAATAAACCAAAATTCATACAGGACTTCTTTTTGTATAATAATAATAATGAAATCTAAGAAGAAGCAAAATCTCACAGCACGAATAAAAGTAAAAATCTGAAAATTATGAATTTATCGTCACATAAACAAAAATTAACTTTTGGCATTAAAAATTTAAATTTGCACTAGAAATATGGACCGTTTTATGGAAGGACGAACATTTTTTAAATACTCATTATGAAAATTAAGGATTACCTAAAACTGGAATATCTAAATTAACCTTACGATTTTTTTTTTGCGAAAATCAAACTAAAACTTCTAAAACTAAACTAAGACTTCCCGCATTCCTGGGACCCATTCTCGTCATTATTGGTATCGAAAACGGGCAAAAACCATCGATATTCTTGATGGATGAATATAGTTAAAAGTTTACGGAACTCTTAAGGTACAATACCTATTTTTACTGGACCGGTGTTATCACTTTTATATTTTTCAATATTTTAACAATTAATTATATGTATTGCATATACAGATACATATTAGAATTCTTCAATACAAATATGTGTTATTATATAAGCTCTCTAACTCGCATTAGGTAAGTATACTACGCTTAAGATCAAAACCTCTTAATTTCAAATAAAAAGATTAAGGGAGGGTATATCTTAGCAGTGGGCTGATAAAAATGTAACACAAAAAATTAGGTAAGTACTGATTTTATACGAGGACAAGAGAAGGAAACAATCAATAAATAAAAATATCAATTGATACTGGTATCACGTAAATAAATAAACAATAATAGAATAGAAAATATATGTAAAAAAGTTAAGAATGTCATTTTAAAGGACCAGCTTTTGAAAACTACGATGACGTTTATGGGTCAATCTAAATCTATCGCATGTTATAAATGGGAACAAAATCAATGACAACTATGATAAACTGAAACGATCAAGTCTGTGCGCTGTGACGTTAATATTAGGTCAGATGGAAACTTTGCAGCTGCGCACTCGTCTGACATAGTGTTGACGTCACAACAAGATAGACTCGATCGTTTTAACATAATCGTCCGCAGTAACATTGACGTACTGTGAAATACCCGCGTGTCTACGCCTGCCTATGGCATTAGAAATTTACTTTACATTGCATCTAACACATTGCGGAATTCTTAGCTCAGGTGTTCCGTTTGTTCATAATATATTTAAGTGCGTGAAAATATTAAGATGACCTTTCATAGAATGGAAATTGTAATAGGGCTGACGCTTATTTCAAATATTGTTAATGAAAAATCTTATAAGGGGTTGTTTAAAAAAAATAAGTTGTATTAATAATGGGTCTTTAGTAAACGTTCTAGTAAACGGCCATTAGAACGCGTGGACATATTTATCTTATAGTAAGATTTCTTCTAATAAAGAAACGGTGGCTCATTGATTAAGAAAGTCGCCTTGGACCGAAACGATACCGGGTTCTATTCCAACCAAGGACGAATCCATAGATCAGTTCATTTGAGTTAATTTAAAACACTCGCTCCGTACTTTGGAGAGTGTGTCAAGACGTTGGTCTCGGCCGTCGTCGTCACAGCGGCATCAACGGCCGTTAGCAGTCCCCGACCTGCAGCGGTTCAACGTGGAGGGTTCAGTTGTTTAGCCCCTCATTTATTTAGCCCCTTATTTAGTCCCTCAATATGAAGTAAAAAGATTGTGGGTGGGTGCGCCTCAATAAATAGGATGATTAAACCTGGCACAAGTTTTCCGTCAATCATGTATCTTTATTTCGCAAAACCATAAAGTACTCGAGCAAGCCTCGAGCTATGGCTATTTATCTATGTATTTTAGAGGCGAATGTCCAATTCACTATGAGATAAGAACTCACAAAATTTCGATAGTATCCATTTAGAAAATTACAATACATTTTGAAAATGTACACAAATGTATTAAAACTGTATTTGCAATGTAAACGAATTGAATTGTAAATTAATGTAAAATAAAATATTGAGTAATTAGACCTATAAATGTTGAACATTGTCCAAAATAATTACGACTAATCGTGAACTAATTTTAATTCTAGACGTGATTACCGCTATTATAACTGGCATTTTTTTTTGGTGTAAACTATAAACATTTCTATCAGTTGGTTATCTATGCACATAATAATACTATTTTACTAATATAAATCAGTTTAGAATTACATCATAAGTGTATCATAATTTGTATGATGTAATAAATTATATTAAATCGTACAAAAGTTTAAACACGATCGAGACAAACGGACAACCAAGCAGACTTAATTTTATTTAACACGTGTCTGATGTCCACAGTTCATTAATATAAATATAAGCGTACGGAATGCAGTAGTGTCACTGATTGAACCGGTCACATTTATATGCGAAACGAGTACATCCTTGACGGCACTCGTAATACGGCCTTTAATTTATCAGAATCGATAATCGTTCGTCGAAATCGAGACGCGCCATCCGGAAAGCGCGTCCGCACGCCGCATCGATGCAATCTTCCCTTATTTATTGTTCTGCGAATGCACCGCTAGTTTAATTGTAACAGTGCAACGCTCCGTGAACGAGCTGAAAAAAAAAAAAAAAGATTCTGCCTAATTACACCCCACAACGGCGGGGTGAGCGTTACGGAGATGGAAAAATACGGGCTTGTCGTCGTACTCTGATTTATCGGCGAGTACTGTTGTGTTAACCGCTGAAACTGATCTCTCGCGGGATTATTTACTATGCGGACGCACGCGAAAATAATTACAGCGCCCGTGCGCTGGCGACGCTGACCATTTATTTTGTTTCGTTACGCCTCCGGGGAGGGTTCGGTGATCGGGAGGACGTGAAATTCGCGTGAGTCGGTTAAAGAATACTTTGTTAGAAAATAAAAAGTCAAGGGCGAGTCGAACGTGCGTAGAGGGTACCTGGTTATATCATTGAATTTCTCTAATACATTCTTAAATATGACCCAAATGAGTTTGTGTCTGCTTCATCTTTTGACCAGACCTTTTATCTTTTATACAAAGTTTATATTGAGTACATTTTAGTACTATTAAACGATTTTACTCTAATGCATTACTATTTTAACTAAATACATAATTATTTCAACAATAATTTTAAGGGCTTTAAAACTCTTACTACAGTTTCAAAATTAAAGTACGAGATGTAAAAAAGGGCACCAGCAAAAGAGCATATCTTCATATCACTTATGTCCTTTTGTTGAGAAGCGCAGTTTTTCGGCACTAACTCAAAAACGGTATATGCAATCATCTTGTCAATAATTTTCTTTGAAAGTGTTTATTAAGTTTTATCTTAGATTTTTTTCATATTTTTTGGAAATACGGTTTAAAACCAAAAGAGGGATACAATTTTTGTTACTTTCGAAGCGATTATTTTGCAAAATATTCACTTAATCAAAAAAATCACTTAGAAAATTTAAAGTGTTTTTAAAAGAATTATTGGAATATATGCTATGCCACACGTTGTCTTTCGCTAAAAAAAACTTTTCTACTTCTATTACATGTATGGTTTGCTCCCCTAGAAATATTTATTTTTGTTGCTTAACTAAGTAGCGGTTTATGTAAGACACATATACTTAAAATTTCACGTATTCGCATTTTACAGTTTTAGTGACTAGTAGTGGATGGACGGACGTGAAAAAAACTATAAGGGTTCCTTTTTTGCCATTTTTGCTGCAATAAACGAACCGTGATAAACAATAAACTAAAACAGACTTATTTTATGTTACAAAAATACTGCCCCTAGTATGGCCTGATTCGAAATTTCCTAGCCCTTTCCAACCGAGTTGATATAATAGTGAGTTTCGTTTGAAAAATTCTACAGAAAATTTAAACCTCATTTTCGGAACGCAATCGACGTCGATCGATCGTGACACTATCGCTGAACGAAATAAAAAATACTTGTGTTGCTCGGGCGCATGTTTGAACATGTCAGTCGCCCAGAATATGCCTACGGGATGGCGGCGTTTTTTGGCTCCTCCACTCGCTCGCGTAAGTAGTTACGATTTTTATAATTACAAGATGTTTTCGTAAAATTTATTATGTAATCAGATAGATAATACTATGCTTTAGAATTATGACTATTTGGTATGTATATTCTAATGTTAGTTTCTACATAAACTTCTTGTAAATTTTAACTCGCACAATCGTGGCACTCAGGTTGTACCGCGTAATATTGATTTAAAATATTTTTGTTTGCTTACTGTTAAAGACACGATTAAAACAGTTGTTATTTTTATTTTTAGGGGCTCCTCTTACGGATAACTATATATCTGAATTGTTGAACAACGGAGACGTCTCAGAAATTGAAGATTTCGATATTGACGAGGACGACTTCGATTTAGAGCCTAACATTTTGTTCGCGCTAGCTGCTGAGGAAAACTGTTCTAATGAAGAACAGGATGATAAGCAGGATGTAATAGAAGATGAGTCATCATCCATCCCTGAGTCAGTAGTGGAGCCCCCGGAGGCGCCTATCATTCCACCATCAATACCTTCTGGACGAACAACAAGGACCTCAAGACAAGGAAGGTCAGTTTCTGTTTCATCTTCAACACAAAGATCCCGAGTAATCTGTGGAAGAAGTTCTCGTGGAGGGGGCTGTGTCTACCTTAAGTACTACCAGGAGAAGGGTATGGAAGCAGGTCCCGTTCGAAGATGGTCCGCACAACTACATGCCTATACCTACAAAACCAGTACGACGACCGGTTGATTATTTTCGCGACTACTTTGATGATGATTTCATAGAAAAAATTTCTCATTGTACTAATCTATATTATCTGCGATCTACTGGCCGTGAGCTCAAGTATACAAGCACCGAAATTACTAAATTACTTGCTATACATATAATCATGGGCTGCGTGCCTTACCCCCGGTTGCCTATGTATTGGAGAGCTGGAACGAAGTCTGGTTTAATCTGCAACATAATGTCAAGAGATCGATATTTGACGCTGCGTAATGCACTCCATGTGGTAGAAGGTGATTCAGCTCCTGACAGCGAAAAGGGTAACGTTTTATGGAAGGTCCAACCGATGATTGATAAAGTGAAAGACACCTGTAATAAACTGGAAAGGGTGCCGGGATTTTACTCCATCGACGAGCAAATGATACCATTTACCGGTCGCTGTAAATTACGCCAGGTGGTTAAAAACAAACCGAGACCTGTTGGGCTGAAAAACTTTGTAATGACTACAAGCGAAGGCCTAATGCTCGACTTCGCTATTTATGAAGGTGTTAAAACTATGTTTGTTGAGTCGAATCTGGGTCTTGGACCGTCTGTTATCCTGAGCTTGGCTAAAAGCATTCCTCCTGGCAGTTGTGTTTACCACGACCGGTATTTTACTACCGTACCTTTGATTGAAGAAATGGAGAAATTAAATCTGCACTCCACAGGTACAATAATGCAGAATAGAATCCCTGACCGAGCGACGATCAAATTTAAGAAAGATTCTGCAATGCGTCGTGGAGAGTGTCAACAGTTTGTTTGTGAACCTACAGTATTAGTAAAATGGAAGGATAACAAATCAGTACTTCTTGCATCAAACTGTACCGGGGCTAGTCACACCACGTCTGTGAAAAGATGGGATAAAACTAGTAACAGCGAAGAGATACGACGGTTATGAGCACTATCCCATTAGCGATGACATCAAGGCTCCGGACCTGTAGAATGGAAAACTGTGAAAGTCGGTCAAAAATAAAATGTGAGAAATGTGACGTGTACTTATGCCTGTCTCGCGATAAAGACTGTTTTAAAAGTTATCATATAGGCTCGGCTTGAATTATTCTTTATCCACTTACGGATTATTTACATATTTTTTTATATTCTCCTAGTTATTTGTTTAATTTTGATCTCAACATTAAAGACACAAGGTGTCGTATCATTTTTATGGTTCCTAAAGTACAAAGAATGTACCTAAATTAGTAGTTTTAGTTAAGTTTCTAAAAAAATACTTCAAGACTGATTAAAATTAATAAATATTGATTTTTAAAGCTTGTTTTTATTTATTTACATTTCTAATATTTTACCGAATAATAATTCCGAAATCCGGATATGTTCTGTACGACACTCACGATCGTGCGAGTTACAAATTATTCCTGAATCTCACGACCATGAGGGTATGATTGTCGGAGACCAGCTCCAGCTAGATTTTTTATACTTTTCTCGAGCACTATGGACATAATGTTACCCCTTACATAGCATTTTATCTTGAAACTAGAGAATTCATAGTCCCGGTTGTAAAGGGCTAGCACATTAGCAGTATGGCCGCATTGATTAACAATAGATAGGGCTTCGACCAGGTAAGATCCAGAACGGGGGTCGTCCCTGAGTCTCCTGATCAAATCCTTCACTGCTCTATAGGCCATTTGTTTTGCAAGCGACTGGTATAAAAAGGTATGTGTCTTTTAAAATATTGTATTTCAAATTTTTTGTTTGGTGGCAGATTCGGCCTTGGAGACTGCTACTATTGAGGTGTTACTTAAGTGGCACGTTGCGAATGTGTTAACGCCTGTGGCATCCTAGATAAGAGAGCGCTGTATTTGGTAGGGCATTAACGTTAGACTATCAGGTCGCTTACCAACCGAACGGGAAGCTCAAGCGTGCTTGAAACGTTAGCAACAATCAGCGTCCGCCAGATGATATCATTGAGGGCATGGTGACGCGGGAATCTAATAAAGTTACGAATATAACTCAGCCCATGATAGCCTTTAGGCTCTACGGTTAAGCCAAAAAAGCATAAGTATGATTTGTAGACATTGCAGCCCAACTTAAGTGTCAAATCCACCCGAAGGGAATTACAGTCCAGTAATGTCCCAAAGTTGGGTGAAGGCAGATTATGCAACCATGCACCACATTTTAAGGTGAGAGCAGCCTAGCTTTATTCGTAGCGTCGGGCGCTTTCTTTAGTAGCTGCTTAAGAGTGGTTTTGTTGCCTAATTTATCCCAAGCGCATTGTATACCAGAAGGGTCCAAAATATTATTGTCTGGATGAATGGATGACCAAATGGTAAATGTGTCAATTTTAAAAGGAATTTGGAGCTTGGTATTTCACGTGAGAGAATGTTGGCAGTAAGATCCACCGCCACTAGAACAAGCCCAAGAATAGTAGATAGTCCAATATCGCATCATCGTTGGATACCCAGGCTTCCATAACGTATTGGAAAAATTGTTTAGACCCACTTATTATCATTGAGAACGACGTTGAGGACACTTTCTACGACCTGTCTCACAGTTGCGTCAATTACAGCAGAGTATGAAGGAAATGATCAAGTGGGGCAGGTGTGGATTAAATATATCAATTAAAGGGATGAGAAACACAAGCGAAATATGGTTAGGGAAACATGTGCTCGAACTTCAAAAAGGCGCTCAAAAGACTACAAAAGTAGTAATTTTCGGTCTTTGGGATAACTCCGGGGAATATTGGAGAATCCAAAAGAATAAAGACTTAGCGACTTAGTTCTTTAAAGCCGAGTAGAGTATAAAGAATCGGGCTAAGCACAAGCGGACACCATTGTTACAAGCAAAAGAACACTTGTCCTTATTTACATTCAGATATATTCTAGCCAACTGCGAAACAAAATTCAAATTAAAATATTTTTTCATTTATATGTCATAAAAACAGTTGAAGTACTTCACAATACATCAAGAATTTACATTTTAATGCTTAGCTTTACACTTTACCACTTTAAGGTAATAGTGTTTCTTTCAAAGGATTCTGGGTCCCTGCCTATTGTGACATCATCCAGGAACTTCTTCACTTTTTCCCACAGATTGTGGGAAGAAGTGAAATCTGTTATTACATTTTGAATTGTCAATCTGAACAGGAGAGGTTCCAGCGTATCAACTTGCTGAACCCCTGATTGTGATAAAATGATATGATTTACATAGAAAAAATCGCTTTCCGATGAAAAAGAAAAGGATACAGAGTGGGTAATTTTTTGCTTACTAAAATAACGTCGTATTCAATGCTATTGAATGGGTTCTTAATCTCAATTTTATTATAATTTTATCCGCATTCTTAGGAGCTATGGAGAAGGTTCGGTGTCATATTTCCAGTTTTCACCTGTGACTATTACCAAATTCGGGTTATTGGGGCCACAGAAAAGGCGACATTTTGTCTTTTATGTGGCTTCATTTTCGGAAGGTATTAACCCATTGCATTCGGTCTAATGCCTCCGTCTGTTTCAGACAACGCGCACAACGAAGTTCCATATATGAAGGAGCAAACGACAGAGTTTGGCTGACCGCTAAGCAAGAAATTAATCAGTCTGGTGATAGCCTTAAGAAGACGGGGACTGTTGTCACCGGCACATCGTGAACAAAGTTCTTTGAGGTGTTAAGATCTGATTCCGTCTGAACCTGAAGTTTATCCATTATAAAAGGTGTTAAAGAAATTTAAAACATCCTTGACATTAACAGATAACGCTGAGTGTGAGGAGTCGAGATTGATGAAATAGACAAATGTCGGAAAGGCGTAGGGTGTTTTTTTTTAAGACATGAGAGTTATAGTAAAATTTTCAATATCCCCGCCAAAATGATATAATTATAATTTTACTAGGAGCGACCAGAATTCACTCTCGAGGTTATATTCATTTGACCTTGATTTATTCTCAAGATTTTTCTACTCATATTTTTTAACTAATAATTTAATTTTATAGCTAATTTCCTGAAAACGATCTAACTGCTGTTTAGATGGAACCGATTCTAAGTCTAACTAAACTTCCAAATCTTTGATTTGGTAAGTGAATTTTTCTCATTCTTGACGAAATGAAGATGATTCTGACACACGTAATAAAAATTTATCTTGCTGCGCTGCATATTTCCGCATATTATATATTTTTTGTAAAAGGGCAAAAACACTTTACTTTTTTGAAGTAAATTGATTAATGCCTTTAAATATTCAAATACCCTCCTTGTTGACTATGATAGTTTTCTTATAAATGAAATTGGTGGATACTTAACAAAAATTATAGCTGACCATAATATGATAAAATTATAATACGACTTTATACGAAATAGGGTTAAGAATGCCAGTAACGTTTACATCCGGCTCGAAAGACCAAGACGTGGGATAATTATCTAGGTAATATTATGGTCGGATGTGATTTTTGTACCGTATACGAAAAAATAAATAAGTGGACTACCTTCCCCACTTTATTTATTGACACACTATAGTATCTATTACCTATCCCGAATCCAGTTTCTGGCTAAAGGTTGCACGAATACCGGCTGGCTCTACACTCCCGTCACTCCTAATCTAAGCTAAAACCTACACTCCCCCCGATATTTACGCTCCCTTCGGTGTATCGGGACTTGTCCCTTTCAGTCATTGCGACTGGCTGAAGGTTGAGCGATGATGATGATGATGATGATGATGATGATGATGTATGATAATTTTTTATTCCTTCAAGATGGAAACATTTAATTCACTTCCAACGCCACTCTTGGAAAGTGAATAGAAGACATACTGGCACTTAGACAGTCGCGACTAGTTGTGGCTATTTCGTAGCTTGGTGTAAACCTACTTAATAATTACACACGGTGTGATAGTATTAGGAAAACACGGTTGTCCTAGAGGAATTGTTTGAAGAAAACGTAAGTCGCTTCTAACTGAGCCAGGTCATAAAAATGACGACTTTTCATCTCGTAAATTGAATGTTTCTTACAGCCTCCGGCCCGCGCTCGCACCGGTACGAATGTTTCGGTAGTTATGCAATTATTAGAAGGTATCAATTCACCTCAACGATTGATTCGGGATCAAGCGTTGCTTCACATTCTTCTAATACTGATTCGTCTGAAAGCAGAAGACCGACTGTTCTTCTGAGATCAACCTCGTAAATTTTTCATTGGCTAGCTCTACGGACTAATCGCGGACGAGCGTTTATAGTTTGGTCTACAAATATTCAAAGTTGTCCTCAATATTACATTTACCTTTATTAGACATGGCTATCCTTCACAAAAGTCTTCAAGGTTGTAAAGGCGAAAAAGAAGTAGGTAAACCAATTATCGGCTTTATTGGTTCGAATGCATTTCTTGATGATTTCGGTAATTTATCGGCGGCCTGATATCTCGCTCCCTTCACATGCATAGATATATTTTCAAATGCTGCCCGATTTAATGTAACTGGTTTTGTGATATCGACCTAGTTCAAGTGCTCAGAGGCACTGGATCGTTGCATTGAGCATTTGGCGCTCCATCAAGAACCATCGTAGTATATGCTGGTAAAAGATTAAAAGGTCAAACTAGAACCCCGGGTCAGAATTCCTTTGTACTTGTGGCTAATGTGTACATTGAGGTCGCATGGGTAGGTACATAATTTGTATTATCCTGGGAAGTAAAGGTCTAGGACGAAAGACTCGTGGCACTTGGCAGATAAGGCTTATAATACTTAAAAATTATATCGTTTAACAATTGATGCACCCTTATGTCATTGAAGCTTAGAAACTGATATACCAATGGAATCATCATATAAATCTGTCCTATAATTGAGACAAATACAAATCCAGAGAATGTAATCCTAAATTTATTAAAACATTAAGGAATGGAGGTATTAACTTATAATAAAAACAGTTAATTCAAATACTAAACAGTATTTCGCATTTGAATTGAAATAATTATGACGCTATCCACCAAATTGTGACGCTAACCAAATTGTTCTGAACCTTCGCAACTGCCTTTAGACTGCTGCTTGAATATTCGTGTTTCAATCTCTAATAATAAACCTTAGAAATACAGCCTTGGCACCATTAATACTGTTTAGTTACTAGTTTACAATGATATCATAATTGTATGGGTACTCGTGACCAAAACCTTACAGGCGTTTGGATATTTATATTCCAGTATATAACAAGTATACGCGGGTGAATATCCCATAAAGTGCATAGCGATCGGCATGGATGCTACGAAGTTTTTGACACTCACTGTCTGCAGATGGCTGGTTTATTGATGTTGGTTGATCATTTTTCAATTAGGTCGACAAATTCACATTTTTCAGCACGGAAATCATATGTTTTTTATTTGACCTTCATCAGTACTTTGGTGATGTTTTTGTTTGTCATGACTATTGTTAATATGATTCAGAAATCTTGAGAATAGAATGTATATAAACACTTTTGAATTTGGTGGATAAATATCGAAATATCCTTAGGTATAATTTAAATTAGAACTTCACAAAATATAATTTTTCTTCATGAAATATACACATGACTATACAAATTATTCTCATTCTTTATTATAGAAAAATTTTACAATATGCACAGTTCACTTTTTCATTTGATTCCTCATTAAATTAATTCACCCTATTTCTGCTGTTATCGCTAGAGTTCTGATGTGTTCGTGCTAAGATTATCACGTTGGAATTACGTAAATGAATGAAAATATTTAGGTAGATTAATAATAGATTAATTTTAATTCTGTATATACTAGGTTTTGCTAATAGCCATCGAAAAGTTATTTCTGACGACAAATCGCAATATTATTCCCTACCTTCTAACTGTTAAGAAGTACTGTGTGGCTTCCATCTTCATCTTAGCAGCGTGAAATGAAAATTAACAGGCGCAAAAATTTGAATAACTAAAAGAAAAGAGCTCAAACACATTATGTGTGCCTATAATATTTACGAATATCCCTAGATTTCCCTGGAATCCCATGAACAGATCCTGATTTGGTAAGTATGAGACCATATCAAGAGCAAAAACATAAAATCGGTCCACAATTAACGAAATTATAGATATATATAAATGTATACAAAAACACAACCTTCTTTTCTTTTTTTTTGAAGTTGCTTAAAACTCATTTATAGTTAGCGTGCATCTCATGACAATTCCAATAAGCCCAAACACGGCTGGGCTACAATGTTTTGTTATGGGGTTCCGGTGCTGACCTTCTCTTTCATCATCGTACAATTTCATGGTATCATCTTCGTCAGAATCGTTTATTTAATTTTGCTGTTATAATTGACTAATTTAATCGAAGCGTCTCAAGGCTACTCGTAAAAATATTAATCATTTAGGAGTTCCGGTAGCCATCTGTGTTCTTCTTCATCAGTTTCACAATGTTTTACTTATTGTGGAGAACAAAATTGCAGCCTGCATACCTATAATATTTGAGGATGCCTCCCAATTCCCCATGGATCTCATGATCAGAAATGGATTTTGAAAAAAATTGGACCAATCAGGGAGTATATTCTTTCAAATAAAAAAAGAATTTCCCGGATCGGTTATTATACGACAATTCTGAGATAACAAATATTAAAAAATGCTACCCAATTGGGATCCTCCTTATTTTTTTTGAAGTCAGTTAAAAAGATATGAAATGTAAAGTAATAATATTTTAAAACGATGTTCCTTATAGTACGTTAGGCTCCTAACATTTAGCTGAGAAGACCTAGGACGAAAAGAGTGTAAGACCTGAACCGTCGCGACATTTGCTATATTTCGTTACAGCCATGCAAGTAGAGCAGTGCATTTTTTTCACAACTTCTATAAAATTGTTAATTTTAATTTTTATTACCATTCTTTATTTAGTTTCCTTTATTATTTTTCATGTAAATACTCTCAACATTGTTAATTTTTCTCATTGTGTCTGTTATACATAATAATATATCCAAAGGAACTTTGTTCTAACTGGGTCGCGAAATCTTTTTAATTTCATTTTAACGATTTTGAAAAAGAACATTGATAATTTTTATTTGACAAACGTATAGAATAATGCTTTTAAGTTTGAAAAACCCGAAAACTGCGAAAGTTTTGTGACTGGCCTGAACGCCAACCATTGTCTTTGATCATATTTTTGTTATATCATTCTATAACTTATCTATATGACATTAACATATTTTTTTTGTACTTGTAGGTCATATGATCCAATATCATGTATTTAGTGATGTACATATTAATTAAACAAATTTTAAAATGTTTTTTGAAAATTGTGTTCGGCTGTCAAATATCCAATACAGTGAATTTAATAGACAGATTTTTAAAAGAAAAACGAGCATATAAAAATAGCGAATGCAGAGGCCGTGTTCTTTCATTGTAGGATATCCATAATTTACTTCAGGGAAAGAGTAAGATTACTACGTGTATATTGAAATTGAAACAAAAATGAAATCCGTATAAATAGTTACAAATAATATTAATTGCATATCACATCATAAATAAGTATGCAAAAATATCGTCGGATACTTGCACAAATTGTTTATTTGCAAACTAGTTTTTCCTATGCTATAGTGTGCGTTTGTACGTTTGTGAAGTCTTCTTTCAAAGTCTATGACCAATGAAGCCCAAATCAAATTCTTGAAGATACGTTCTCACGTACTTCCACATTAAACATGCGCAAAAATATTTTTAGATTGAAAGCGAGAGTCTCTACGATTAATAAACACACATGTCTAAAATATACTTTAGTTTTGAATTTCAATATTACTTCATTCGTTTGCAGATGTACGAAAGCTTTTATAATATATGTTGTCATTGTGAGTTTATATCTCTTGTGAAAATTTAGCAATTACTATTGTACATAACTACGTAGAACATTCTTTTACATTTGAAACTCGTTAATTATAATTTAAAATATGGAAATTCTGTTAAAGCTTCCACTTTGTTACTCATGGTGTTGAAATCGTATGCCACTTGCTTTGCTTTACTACGACAATATTGTGCCTGTTTGTTGATATCCACAATAACGCATTGATGCAATGGAGTGGTTTTCGTGTCATTTTGATAATTATTTTAAAACAAGGTTTCAAGTATTAAAATTTTTACAATCAAACAAACGCAAATTTTACCATTGTAGAGTTTTCACTCACACAAGGTAATTTTTAAAAATTAAATCGGTAGATATATAAATGTATAAATATAATATAAAATGAAGCGCATTTTGATATAACGCATTTTCATGTTTGTTAAAACTTGGGATGTTAGATGTCGTTCATTGAATACTTCCATAGTGTAGTGGGTAAGGGTGTCTCCCCCTTTAAAAGCGAGAGTCTTGTCGAGCACTAAATTTCTGACTAAATACAGGGATATAAGCAGAAGCACTGTAACGTAATTACGCCGTTGCTACTACGGAAAAAAGTAGAATAACACGAACGGAAGATGGTTGTGATCGAGGGAAACAGAACGAGGCGAAAACGCGTCAGAAACAAAGCAACAAGTAGCAGGAGCGCGCCGCGGCGCTGACAGCCGAGCCGGCATCGCGATACACGGCGCGGACGGCGCCGGCCACTTGAATAAATCCCATAGCGCGCTGTTCCCCAAATGTGTGGGACGATATTGAATTATTTATTCGTGCATTTACATAAACACCGCGACACCGCTGAAGGGAAGCCGGACGTCGAAAGCTAACAAGTTTATAGGCTTCTCCGCGCCCGCGCCGTTTTGATATACGCGCCGATAGGTCCGCGTTACGACAGCCGCGTGCGCACGGCGAAACTCGGGCGAGACGAGGGTATGCGTTAAACTTATCTTCGGCATATTAATCATTAGCCCGCGAAGCAATTAGCACTTGGAATAAGTCAAGGCCGCCGTTCGATAGGTGCCACAAAAGAAAATAAATTGGTCGTGATAAGTTGTGGGAGATCCGCCCGGCAGATATGGTTTCACGTTACCTAATTAAATAATAAATCTAACGAATTGTTTAAGCTGACAGAAAATGATTAACGCGATGCGATCACGGCGTCAAGATTTGGGAAACGGAACGGGCATTACGAAATTATGTCTGTTTATTAATGCGTATTCTTTGACATACATATTTTTTTATAATTTTAAAACCATAATTTATTAAAGTGAAATTGTATCAGAAAAATATGTAACTCAAATAGAGAAGTTAAAGTTTGAAAATAGCTATTGTAATGGAGTTTTGTTTGTTACAAGAAACATTATTTACGTTGCATAATAGCATAAATATTATAGTATTGGATTAAGAACAAAAATTCATTCAAATAGTTGTTTCTAAAGTTTTAGAATTAATTAGTGATGTAATTGTCTAATACATAATGTGTTATAATACAAATATACATTTTTTTTTTACTCTTTTTAAAGATATAGTAAAGCGTGAGACAAAAATATTGAAAGCAATTAATTATAAATTTTATAAGCTTATTACTTTTTCCCATAATGTCTAATATCTTGAAAAATATATTACAATCATTTATCTACTGTACATATGTAATATTAAACAAAGTTCAGCAAGTCAGTTTATGTTTACATGACATAATTGTCATTAATCATTTGAAAACTGATCGTAAATTAATCCTTCGCCAACAGTTTCAACTGAGTAAGTAGACTTGAGATAAATTCCTCCATCTTATACATATATTGATTCTATACTAGACTCGCGTCCGATTTCGCTCTTAAATCGGGATTCCCTTCAGCGGTCCGTTGTGATTTTTATTTCGATTTTAATTATATTTACAGTTTCGATCCTACCAAAAGTAGGCTTTTGGAATCTAGAAATATCTCTCGCACAAACATCCTCTACTATACGTCGTTAAGTCACACAGTAAATACACTTTTTACGCAGTAAATATACTTTTTTTATAATTTTTACTGTATAACGTAATTAAAAAAGGAATTTTACATTTCTTTATATAATAGTTGGCCGACTTTCAAAATATTTTTTTGATTGTTAAAGTAATACATGTTGATTTTGAAATTTCGAGTCTACACCTCTACTAGTTTTCATCCTAATCGGGTCAGTGGTATAATCGTGGAAACTTACCAAACATAAACGATGGAATCACTTTCAATTTTTTGACATTAAAAGAAACTAATTTAAAATGAACATTTTAAATTATCGTTTAAAATTATAGGACAATATACGTTATTGGGTGGAAACAGAATTCTTCATCACGTTTTCACTTTTGTTATCCTGCATCTCGACGTATAATAAAGTCCCTCATAGCATAGCTTCTACGTACGTCAATACAGTCTGCTGGGCTAGTGTTTATGATAAATATAAAAAATTTAAACTCGGCATAAAAATAAAATGTAACTGATCTTTATTTTATGTAATTATTGGTTGTCCGTCGACGATTGTATCTATATACATATATAACGAAATTTTCGATCCCATTTTGATTGATTTTGATTTTGATCTTAATGCAAATGTTGACTTTGAGAAACGTCTTAAATATAAGTAGTTTGCATTACCTTCTCAATATAATAATAAGGTAGCCCGTAATACTAAATGGGGATTTACTCGAACGTCGCGGAGGCTTTAGGATTTTCAAGATTAGATGATAGGAAGAATAAGAGATTCTATAATTCTTTTCTGTTCAGCGGTGGATGAAGCGTCTACAGGTTTTCAAAAATGTAAAAAAATAATCACATGGTAATATTTGGACGTGTCAGATATTGATAATTAGATGCTCCAAATTGTCTTTGATAACAAAGGTATGATGATCTGTCCATCTGCATGGTGGGGGTGGCCATACGAAAGGGTGGAAAACGGAAAAAAAAATATTCGAGGGCGCCATATATTCAAAGGGGATGTTAAGCGAACTCTCCACTTCCCATAGCCTTTCCAACCTTGCGGTTATAAGGACCAAATTGATAAAAAATATTCTTTATTTCTGCTCCTTGTTGGTAATGACAATTCTCCCTTGATAGGGCTTGTTACTCCATAAAACAATCTTCGTTGTCGTGCTGCTTTTCTTTACCTCTGTCCGCCACGCAGTTTGTACCATCCATGCGCAAATTCTCTGAATCTGCAGTAGTTCTCCAGAAAGTCCACAAGATCCGATAGAACCCACACTCAGAACTTCCAAACCGCTCAATAACACAGCCCTAACTCTGTCATATAGACGACAGCACCACAAAACGTGGTAGGGGTTCTCGTCCGTTAGTCCGCACACATATGCACTGGTATAATTAATTTTAATCATATAGTCTCTTTTGCAGCGCCATCCAAGAGCTGCGTCGAGCTGATACCTTCTGAAAGAAATGTTACAGCCCTCGTACTCTTTACTTACCATCCCATTTCTCCTGTCATTCCTTTATCACCTCGGGTGATACAGGAATGACCCTCGGATCGGGGTGCTCAGGCGGGAGGTCAGGAATGATCTTGATCTCCCGCCTGCGCACCCCGATCTCGGCTCTTGCGCGTCGATCACGTTCATTGTCAACCCTTCCCGCAATAATTACTTCATTTACGTTAAGTGAACCCTAAAAAGCGTGTGTATCAGTTTATTTATACAGATAGTTCAGTTTGGTGTGCCAGTTAATGCTAAACTAAAATCTGACGATTATTTACATGAATTCTTTAAATGTAACAGTTAAAAAATCCATTTCTTGAATTTTTTTTTAAGTTCGGTATTTCAGAAATGAATTAACCGAATGAGACTCGCAATATGACGTTAGAGTCAGACCTTATATAAAAGTGAAACATTTCAAACTTAAACGGTCGAATATGTACATAAAACTATGTTTTGAGCTTGAAAAGCCCTAAAATTAGAAATGTATATATTTTCCAGCGCTCTGAGCTCGAAAGTAATGGAGAGGTTTTGGAATGGTCTGTACTGTCGACCGTTTCGCATTTTTTAATAACATTATATATCAAAATATAAAATTGAAACAAGTCAGAGCGTCATGGCAACGAGAAGCAGTGTAGGAATGGTGCAAGAGAGTATAGAATACGGAAAAGTAAAAGAGAAATAGTAGAGCGGAGAATACATTCCTTAAAATTTTCGAAATTAACTTTATAGACGATTTTTGTTATTCCGGTTAGTTATAATCGTCAGATTATATCTTTTCCGACATCCTTGCATTCGGCATCTGGTATAATTTTTTTTGCAAGTTTGCGACCCTTCTACCCCCTCAAGTTACGTTCAAATCGTAAGATTATTGTAACGCACACTGTTTAGGTAGTAACCTTACTTTGATTTGACGCTTTAGTATTTCTGATTATCGATTTTTTTACTGTTCTACCCTAGACAAACCCCCCTACATAAAGCACCCATATGTGCTGGAGATACTCTACAGCGTACTAGATATCCTCTCCTATACTAATCTGCCGCGCTCGAGTGACTCTCCAAATCCATTCTTGGGTTCTCCTATCATTAGTACTTCTACATAAACATAAAATGAATTTCGAATATAACTGTGCATTAAATGTGACCAGTGAAAATTCTAATTTTTGATTAAATGAAGCAGATAGAGTGAAGGACTCTAAATTATTTCTTATTACCTATTATGCCTAAAAAAAAAGAATCGATTAATATTACCCAGGCGAACGAGCTCTGTTAGGGCAGAAATAAAGCGTCTATCAAATTTATTTTGGATTTGTTTTTTATATTTGCTAAAACCTTTACAACTCTTTTTATCAGATATATGTCATATGGTTTCTCTTTATTTATGTAGACATGAAAGTGTAAATGTCATTGTCCGTGTAAAACCAAACAGTTCCATATAATTAAAGAAAGCAAAATAAAATGTTCTTATTTCAATTAGTATTCGTAATTGGTTTCATCACACATTAAAATTATTCGAAGTTAAAAGCTAAGAAATAAAAAATGAAAATTATGCTTCAGTAAGATTTGAACCACATTACCTTGGCATACATAATATAATAATAGTAAGACTTTCTACCTAAGAGCATCTCTGTTAATTCCTTCAATCTCTAATAATAGTAGGTAATTATAGTTCTTAGTAAAACGTGTAGAAAAAGAGTTTTAACTGATATCTAGTTAGATAGTTTTTTGAGTGTGAAAATCGAATTTTTGTTTTTTATACTTCTTTTTAATAAAATTGGTCTGGTACGTTAATACTTAACTAAAATTCTGCTAGACCAAGATTCAGAAAGTTCTTTGGTGTTACTTGTTAAACGCGAGTTCTTTTTTGTTTTTCTTTATTAATTCTAGAATATTTTTCAAACGTTCCTTATTGTGTGACAAAGTGATATAAAAATGTTATTTAATCCCTACTTTAAAGGAGAATAAATTACTTTTTAATTGATGTTCAAATTAATTATATCATGAATAATTCTAATATCAGTTTTTTATGATAGGATTCATAGTTTAGCTCTTCTTTTTTTTACAAAACGACCTTTAGAGGAAAACGAAAATTTTTTTTTGTCTATTGTAGCATAAAGTTTTTTGCTACCAATTATGTTATTAATTTAATGTAGTTATGTGAAATTTTAATAGTATATTTTACTCTTAGAGCTTTTTATTGTAACAAAACTTTCAGAATCAACATACGTTACGAAAAATAAAAACACTTACGTACAAAAGATAGACTGGTAACTTTATTGCATTTCTTTGGTGGGCATCGTTGTAGAAATGCCCCCCAAAATGCCTGCCAAAAATTTGACAGTCGATTTTGTATTTTAAGTATTTTTTTGGGTTTTATATATTTTTATGGATCAATTGAGTATGTGATCATCATTAAAAATATGCAGAAAATCTATGGACTAATTTTCATTGAAAGACTACTTGAGCATACTGAAATTTTTTTTAAGAATCCAGAACTATTTCTAATTTTTTTTGATTATCATATCACTTCAATTGAAGATTAATGTTGAGATTCATTACAGAAGATTTTGAAGCTTTTTAGATGGTCAATTCAAGATGAACCGTTCGATATTAAACTTCTGAAATCAAACAGTATGTTTTAGTTTTAGCTTGCCGCAAGTATCGATGTAGCCATAAAGGAACGAACTTATGTACTCCAAGTATAGATTGAAAAAGTACTAGGCACCCCTTAATTTTACTAAGTCGGATTTCTATCAACTATGAGTATAAACTTTGAATCAAAATACCACTTTTAATAGAGTTGTCGTCATTTAACAATGAGGGTGAAGAGTAGCCAAATTAGAAATTGTACATATTTCATTTCATCCGTTAAAGATATCGTAGTTACAGTCTAGTGTCTGATATACTGTCTAGTCACAGTGTGGATAAAAATGAGCAGTTGCCATGCGACTCCGGTGACAACTTTTCCGTGTGGCAGGTGCGGTATGTACGGCCAGCACGCACCACTGACTGCCCCATCCGCCCCGGAACTAGGTGGTGCCCAACTCACTAAATTACGGTAAGGTGTACAATAAAAACGGATGATGGTTAAGTAACTAATGTTTTATTAGCTACTGCCTAGATAATGACGGTTGCAACATTGCACCAGAAAATTAAAAAAAACGCAAGTTGCAATCGTTAAACGTAAGATTTGACAGGCTTTCTATGTCTGTCAAATCTTATCTATTAAGTTTTACGTTTAAATAACTAGCAATTAGCAACTATGAAATTAAAAAAAATCCAAAAGTGCACGCCTCATAGCTATGAGGCGGTATATATATATATATATATATACATAAATATACATTAGTATGAATGTTTTTTCTTGTCATTCATGCATTTATATAAGTCTATAAGTACATTATGAGTAACATAAAAAGAATTTAAGTTAATAAAATAGTTCGATTTTTTAAGGCGAGAGTAGAGCACTACCCCAGCGCTTCACTTATGAGGCATGCAAACCGCGCAAGCGAATTAGACCGTGATCTTCGAAAGGACTTAGTTTAGGATAATAGTAAAGCGTTTGGAAATTAATGGACTAGATCAATTAAGTTTTTCGGGAGTTATCGTGACTACGCGATTATGGACACATACAGACACACAGACGTTCACGGAATAATTCTGTTAAACATCTTTTTCATTAATTTAAAAGCAAAATGTCTTTTGAAAATGTCATAAGTGTTGAAACTAGTGTTTTTCCTTGATATTCATGTGAAAATATTATTATATAAGTGCGATAAAAAATAAATAGAGACACTTTTAGTTCAAAAAATCACTTAATTTTTGTAAGGCAAAAGGAAAGCACTACCTCAACACTCCTATGATTAGCGTAATGTGTAATACGTAATATGTTAATATTCGTAACTATGAAGCATGCAATTGTTTATTTAACATTAACATGAATTTAAAGCGAGAAAATTTTAGTGAAATTATTGTCTATGAATTTCGTTACCATTTAAGCCAATAAGAAACTTATAACAGACTTCGGTTGACCTTTTATGATTTAGCTCCATCTCTTGCCACTGTTTTTAACTTGTTTAACTAGTTCAAACGTGGTCACCCTAATCTGACTGACGTTCTGCCTGAGAAACGTCCTTCTTCGGTGACGATCGAAGACAATCAGTGGTTTGCGGATCAAGATAAAGACTGACAATCAACAGATTTGAACAAGCTTAGGCATCGGTATGAGTAAAATGCATGAAATCCTTTATGAAAATTTTGCGGCTAGGAAGCTTTGTACTCGGTGGATGTCTCATTATTTGTTCAAGCTCAAAAATTCCGTGGCATTAATTGGTGGCGCGAAATGACGTAAAGATTTGCCGGTGGTGACTCGAATACAACATAGTTTCAAGTGACAAAAGCTGAATTTACTGTTATTTTCCTGAAACTAAAAGACAGTCTGCTCAGTGGGTGCTTTCTTTTGAGAAGTTACTTACTGATGTACAACGAGGTCGGAGTGTCGAAAAACAAATGGTGGCCTTTTTTTCGGAATGACAGGTCGCTATGAAACAATTGTTTTAGAAGACAAAAAATAATCACTGCAGACAGGTACATTAACAATTGCTTGCCTCTTGTTTTGGAAGAAGTTCCCGAAAAACGACTCCCAAATAGGATTTTCCTTTATCATTACAACACCTCACCGCATACTGCCACACAAACAATTGACTATTTGAGGACGTTAGGTATAGAAATACTGATTCATTAGCCTTACAGCCCCGATCGCGCACCATGCTTTTTTTTAATTTATTTCCTAAAATAAAAGAAAAACTTCTAGGAAAGTGGTTTACGGGCGCCGAGGAACCAGTGGCTGCTTATAAAAAGGCTATAGGATAGCAAACCTCAAATATTGGTGGGGCAAAGTGTTTTCATCAGCGATTTCATCGAATACAACGATATATTGATTTTAGAGGACACTATTTTGAAAAACAATAATAATAAAAATAACTTGTTAGTTCGCTCAGTATTTAATTTTTTAAGGACTTTTCAATTGAACCACATAACACATAGACAATAAAAATAATATCGATATTCATTATTTTTTCGTCTTTTATTGGCTTAACTCTAAAATATCATTATATATTCAGTTGTAAATCGGAAAATTTGTGACATTATTTCGATATTTATGACTCAACCGGGACTAACATGCTGAACGGATTTGGATTTAATTTGGATAAAGGTACAGATAAACCATCTTCTGATTTAATATGTAAGAAGCATACGCTCTATCCTGATAATATTTAATTCCAATCCGGTCTTAATTCCAATTGCAATTTGATTATAGTTGGAATTAAGACTGGGATCAGTATTCCGTAACGAGGACGAGACCGGTATTGCAAGTTAAGGGTGACCAGGATAGGTATCGAAGGTAGAACGATAGCAAAATCGGCATCGGAAGCAAAAGCTAGATCTGAATCCGAATTTAAAGTTTGATGATTTTTAATCAAAATCGTGGTCGGAAGTGAGACTGGAATTAGAATAGAGAACAAAGGAGGGAACATGATGGAAAGCAGAACTCGAAACATAATCGAAAACAGCTTTGGGACTGGAAGTAAAAGTAGACCGGCCTCGGTATTGCGAGTGGTACTAATATCGGAATCGAATAGACGTGCTGTACTACGAAATTACAATAGATAATTCTTTTCTAGAATGTAAAGTACGTTTATTACGTTGGCATATTTAAGTTTTCGTATCAAATCAACGAAATTTTTTAATTATCGAAGTTTAAATTAAACGATTAACACTCAATCATTATAAATATGAAATATTTAGTCTAAATAATATCCAGTTGTATGTATATAATTTTTTATTTATTTATTATTTAAATATGTGATGTTAATTCACGAAAATTTATAATTAGCGCTTGTATCATATAATGTGCATACAGTATGCAAACCATTGCTGACCCACGAACCTGTTCTTCGACTACAAATCTTCATCCAACTAATTGAATATTGATACGAGAGAATTGATAGACATCGAACATCTAAGCAAGTGTTAATTTTCTATTTATCTTAATAGCCAATACGTAAAAAAGTATTTAATTAAAATACAGTTTCTACATACGTTGCATGCTAAATCAATACATTGTCAGGAAAATGTACACAGTAACATCTGCCAGAATGTCAGGAGAATTAAAACTATTAGCAGATGCGCTCGCGACCACCTCGCATGACGTGCAGCCATGCAATGAGTGGTTCGTCAAAGGAGACAGAAGACGCTCCACTAGCAGTTACACACAGTCACTAATAGATGTGCTAGTCAGTTATTACAAAATAACCGATTTCAAATCATTGCCCAAATTGTCACAGGCAAGCATTCAATAACGTCTATTTATAATTATTTATTTGGTAATGACCAAATTAATGAAGCGAATGCTTAATTAAAAAATTATCAATTATTTCGATCAAAGCAATTACCTCGATTCTTTCGTTTTAAAATTTCAAATGATACCAGAACATTTAATTTTAAGCCTTTCTTATGTACATGCAAAACATAAATTTGTGATTTGCTGCTGACTTCAATCTATCATCTTCAAGTTCAGTGCATTGTTGTCTGTCAATGACTTCAACAAACGCCAAAAACTAAAATATTCAATGTGAAATTAAATAAAAAACTACTACAAACCAAACATAAGAGGGAAAAATTTGTCCTCTCCATAAATATTTCAAGACAATAATTTGAAGAGCTTTAAAGTTACGATTCTCTTTGATCGTACATCTACGGCGTTTCCTCAATAGCTAAGATCGTAAATTTGTCGTTTCGTAGCCGGCCGCAACCTGGCTAATGTCTTCTCAGTATGGATGAGCTGAGACAAGTCGCCTAGGCCTGTGTTAAGTACGCATATATATCTGTAGTAATTGTTGTCTATTTCTGTACTAATGCATATAAAATCCTATGGCTATGTATGACACTAGATTCGTCCATAAATTTTTAAGTAATTCTTCTGGTTTTGATCTCAAAACATCCGAATGGAATGTTTTGGGTAATAATATGCATTACAGAACCATTAAAATACTTTTAACTAGTAACAAATAATCTCCAATAGAAAATTAAAGTGATCACGCTCGAATTTCGATACACACACACATGCACACACACACCCACACACACACATTTGCATGCATACATACATATATATATATATGTGTGTGTGTGTGTGTGTGTGTGTGTATGTATGACTTTGTTTACATTTAAGGAATTTTCTAGACCATCAGTCGCTAGCGGATATATATATCATAGATGTGTTATCATTAATTATGAAAAAGGTCATAAGCATGTCATGTTTGACATAGACAAAGAAATATTATTATTATTAAGATTACGATTATTATTATTTTATTCTGATCAATAGACATTCACAGATATTGTAAAGAATTACTCCCGCGCACTTAGAGATAAATAAGCGGATTAGTGGTCTGTTATTTATTTAAGAAGGGAGATATTCTGTTATTTCATTATTTTGTTTGTATGCATAGTTCACTATATTATTTTAAGAATCTGGCAATTTCACGTGAAAGACAATCTTACGGCAGTTTAATGGGAAAAAATGGTCTTATGGCCACAAATCGCGGGTCGTGGAACATATGCCGAATGAGTACTTGTCCCAATGAAATTAAAATATTTCCTATTTTCCACGACACCAAAAATCGAAACTCCATTATGAAATGTCGCTTTTGTTTTTTTTTTAACATATTTAGAAGATCGGTTGAAGATACATTTTAAGCTCTGCTGGAGGTCTTAGTAGGGGAAACTGTTAAAAAAAAACATCGGGCCAATTACAACTCTCGAGTATTTTTCGAAATCACATCTAAGTGTTAGGTGCTAATTACTCATCAAACTATAACCAAATCATCAGTGATTGATCAATGTTCGTAGTTTTGAAATTACAGTAGTCATAATGAAGAATGCTAAGGCGTTTCTTATGGTCGAATGTTGCGTAGCGGTAATCATTCGGTAGCGATTATTTAAGTGAAACTATCACGTTACCTCGAGCTAGTTTAGTAACATCCGTTTGGAACATCATGGTCATTCGAAAGGCGAATTAATCGTTTGTATCATGGAGTCATATGAGTCCCTAAGGACGTAGACCGGAATATTCAATGCAGTGACCACTGATCCCAAATGAGCACCACGCATGTAGTGGGCAGAACGTAAGTTTACTACTTCGTTCGTCTTTACCATCATTGTATGAGGTATTTGTAAAACAAAATAAAGCGAACTTTCAAACAGCTAGGTAGATACTCGTACGAATTGTATTAAAAATAAATGAGGTAGTAATAGTAAAGTTAAAAACTCGCGTTCAACAATCTTGTCCAGTCACGTGGTGGGGTATGACCTGCGCCATTTTGCATTTGAAATAATAGGTACCAGTGTTCTACAATAATAATTCATGTGATTAGGAATACTGGCATGCATGACATCTTGTCAAACCTTTGAAACGTTATCTTTTTAAAGGAAGTAAAGCCATGTGTTGTCGTATAGTAAGAATTAATTGGATTTTTTTCTTGAGCTGTTCGTTTGTTCGTCGTTTGTTCGTTTTGGCTATCACACGTCCACCGCTGGACACGTGGCTACTTCTGATTTTCCACGACATGTAAATCTTGGGCTATTCATAACTAACTGAGTTCGTTCCACATTTCACTGTCTCCTAGCAATTGCCTTGAAATTAATAAGAATAACAAATAAATAAATGGGAAACAACATATTTTAAATAAATTTTATGAAAAATGCAATAACACGTCATCCTTATCTATAGTTATCGGTAGTCGAGATATCGATATCGAGACATCGATAAATAATGTATTAATATGGAAATGGGTGCTTAAAAAATTTGCATAAATACTTCGTTAACTGGAAGCTACAGATTTCTCACTAAAAAATAAATAAATCTACATTAGCTTGACCTAAATTTATTAATTCTTCGATACTTATATACAATTTTGTATTTTGATATCCATACATTGATAAGAGGCAATCAATGGTGACCGATTTGTTGTGGGTCTATACAATGAGTTCAATTAGTAAAATAAGTGAAATACCGCTTTCAGCTCAATAAAATTAATGTGAATATACAGGTAAGCATTTTAAGTACTTTATTCACAAAGATGAAATATTAACAAGGGAGAGGGCAGGTTAAGAAACTGTTGAATGAGGTGGATGATTGCATTCGCGCCACGGTCGCGGCCAGGGCCGGCGGCATTCGCGACGCTTACTTATTTCATTACAGATTCGTGAACATTTGAGTTATTTCAAGTTTATTTCTGAAGAACTTAATAATAATATTCGTCTTTTTTATGCTTGTCAATAAAAGACTACCAATTTTGTGATTTGTTCTCTCTATGTTTTAGTGTGATCTAATAATAATATAAAGTTGCAATAAACAATAAAATATCTTAAAAAAAAAATAAACAAATAAATGAAAACCTTCTTCAAAATTTTTTAAAATAAATGATTAGTTGTTTTTGGAGTCGGTACCAGCTAAATACATACGAGACTAGGTTTTATATCAATTTGCAAAATTTTACGTAATTTTGGCCAATATTTTCGTAGTTGAGGTGATGCACTAGTTTGTTGAATTTGGTTTTGTTGTTAACTATTATGATCTTCGTTCTCATTGTTTTATATTTTTAACTTACCTTGCTCTTGCTGACACTGACTTTAAAAATGACTAATTATCTAATTAGTTTTATAATTTAGAAGACGATTTTCATTTTTCTTAAAAGTTATTCTATTTAACGCTTATTAGTGAATAGTTAATTAAATTTTTAGAATTGATCTAACTTTTATACGTGGCTCAAGACAATCGTATGTACATAATCGATTTCGATCCCGAATTTTCCCGTGGTGCTGATAATCATTCTAGGATCATAATTTTTTTAGTTACAGTTCAATCACCCTCAGATTCACGCATTCATCAGGCCATTGAATAGATCGGTTGGCTACCAAGACCAATAAGTTTTAGGATAAGTTTTCCCTATATCACTCGTAAGTAGTAGAACGTCATAACTAGTGGTAATGTAAGCTGCTATACTATATTTTATCTCTTTCTCCGCGAGTGTCTAGTTTAGCGAATCATTTTTTTTTTTTTTCGAGTGGGTTAAAATGTCGCTTAAGGCGAGGTGCATATTGCTTTCAGTCATGTGAAATCCGCCGGAGAAATGGGATTGTCTGATTTAAAATCAAATACACTATTTAGTAGACAACACGATGAACGAGCAAAGTTAGAAATGATACTTTAGTGTATGGGGTCATTCACCTAAACAAACTTGTGAGTGTATGTCACAGGACATTATGGAGTATCATGAGAGCCGCAGGCAAGAGTGGTCATAGTGTCGGTCTGCACGTGTGCATTGCCGAGCCTGTGACTCCTGGTGACCCTTAGGGCGGTCTCATCCTCGTCGCCGCAGGATCCGCCAGGAAGGTCTTCACGCTACTGGATATGGCTACCACTATTAAAGATACGGGAAAAATAATAAATCTCCATTAAATTGGGAAATATAATTAAAAGTATCTACATAGCGATGTTCAGCTATTGGGTATAGCTACCACCATTAAATTGGAAACAGCTATTGGTTATTTAATATACCTGCACTAAATTAAGAAATATTATCAAAGTGATATAGCGATATTCAGCCATTGAGTAAAGCTACCACTAATTAATTGGGAACAGCTAAATTAGAACAGATCTCGTTATTCCAAGTTGACGTCGAAAAAATATTAAATTTTCTGCTACCTCTAAAACCCCTTGACGTAGAAGGGGATAGTATTTTTGTCAGAGGTAGGTGGGAAAAATAAAAACGAGCGCTATTTATATTTTTTTAATATCGCTGAGGTAACGAGCCCGCAAAAGAAAAGGGCAACATCGTTACATTTTGGAAGAACAAGCCTTCAACTGATATTTTACAATTTGCCTGACACAAACGTCGAAGCTACCGAAGAAGTCGACGTGTTTAAAGTTAAAGTTTACAAACTCGATGCCTTTTTCCTTCCCAAGAAAAATCGCCTTTATGAGCTACACACGTTACGACTCATTAAATAAGAGGGTGGCGAAAAGTTGGATCGTTTTTTAATAAGGCTTAGAAAACAAGCAAACAAATGAAAATATGTACATGAAGGAACTACAAAAAAAAAGTAAATTCAAAAGATTGGTAAATACTTCTGTGCTCTAAAAGGAAAAGAGATACCAATGCAATTAAAAAAAAATTAAGAGTATGTTCTTAAGATCACACGGCAGAAGTGAAAAGTTCTTTGGTAATGGCAATGAATTTGTGTATTATGTACTTAAACATGTATTATGTAGTATTATTGTGGATCGTATTAGTAGAATAAATGCGAAACAAGTCAGAAATTAAAGTTAATATTTATAAAATTTTATGGAAAAACTTAAAATAAAAGAGTCGTTCGATACTACAATCGCGATAAACGATCATCAAGAATACGCAACAGTTTACGTCATCAGGGGAGGTCCGCGGGAAGTGTTAGGTTAGGTTAGGTTTGGTATAGGAATCAATAATATTAATTACGAACCCAAACTCATTTCTCAAACTTACAGATTTACAAGTGGAAATTGCGATTGACTACATAGTTAAACAGTATCCCAGCACTATTGACGCATACCCATCACTATTGAAGAAAAATTAGAGATTCAAAAGCTGCTGAAGCACGAGGTAATTGAAGAAGTGGAAGTACCTTTAAGAAGGGTTTATCCAATAGTTCAGCTACTTAAAAAAAGTGGTGATCTATAAGTGCATATATATGCGACGTGCTTTCATATTGCGAGAAAATAACCCCTTGCTCTATATAGACCAACAATTGCCCATAATTCCACAAGCAAATTTTGGGTAATAAGAATGCATTCGATCGACTTGAACTTTATTCTATTTACATTTAACACTTTCTATTACTGTATAAAAGTCTTTTCCAATACAAAAAAAAATATGTTTGGTGTCTGCTGTGCGCCCGAAATCTTTTAGAAAGTCTGGAAAAAAATGTTGAGATAATCCAATGGCGTCTTAAATTCATTGATCATATATTATTTTTTAGTAAAAGACAGTAAAAAACAATACGATACAAAGCTCAAAATAGGCTTAGATATACCTAAATACAGTAACACTACAAGTAAACAATAAGAATTGCTTATTCAAAGTGTAGGAAATTTACTTTTTCGGATATCAATGGACATTAAAGGGCTTGAAACCTTTAGCCAAATACATTGAAGGTGCGATGAATTTCAGAATCCCCAGAACCGTTAACGAAATTCAGTTTTCCAATATTGATAAATTATGTCAACAAATGGATACCCAATTTTGCCATAAAAACCGAATTTTTTAAGAGCTGATTAGGAAAAGACTTGGCAAAGACGCCAGTATCAATGCCTTCTGGTTAAGTGAATAAGCCTTTTAAAGAGTTCAAGACAATACAATTAGATACAGTCTCTAGGATACTACAATGTACAGGACACACACATGTTATCGAGGATGCGAGTCCTTAAGGGCTACGGCCATCTTAATTTAAATAGGTTTAAAGGATTTCGAATAATCGCATATGGTAATAGAATGGTCATAGAGTACGAAAAAAATTATAGTTAAACCGAACAAGATATTTTATTTTGAGCCGTGGAACACTTTAATTTATTCTTGTGCGAAAAAGACCAAATCTAATTACAAATCATAAGCTCTCAGAGCCATTGTTTGGCCCCAAATTTAAACCATGTGTACATATATGGTATAGTGCTGAGCCTATAGATTTCGACATGGTACGAATAGGATTCAGACCATGAATGGGATTTTCTAGGGCGACTCTTGACGACCTTTCTATCAAACACATTCACTCTATAGGTTTTTTTTGTCAACCTACTTTCATTCATCTTTTCCAGAGGACCAACATACCTCTTTCTACTTTAGTCACTACATTTATCTTCAAACCACACCCCTGTGTAACATCACTGTTTCTACATTTATCTTTCAGAGACACTCCACATATATAACGCATAGATTGCATCTCCACCGCATTGATCCCATTTTCATTTTCTTCTGCCATAACCAGCTGTCACTATCATACTTAAGCATAGGGATCAAGACTTCATAACGGATAACCAAACGCGCTTGTCATGAGACACTTTTACTATTCATAATAGCAAGCAAGGCCCCGTTTTCTTTATTTTCCGCAAAAACAGAAGGACGTTTTGAATATGCCTGAATATAAAAACACTAATATTCAGACGAAATGAAAATCTCGTTCATTTTTTTTTTGAAGTCGGTAAAAAAATTGCTTATTAAAGCGCCTTAGTAAAATAATTTTAACCGCATTTTTATTGATTTTGCAATTTTGTTAGTCCGTTTGTCGATTCGTATTTTCGTTAGAAACACTTTTTTTTAATTAGGGATACAAATTAAATATTTCAAATTCACGTGTATTAATTAGTCACATGTTCAAAAATATTAGGCAGGGTATGTAGAGTTAAAACAATTTATCAGTTTTAGCATTGATTCGGTTGTTGACCCACTGACGGTAGCCACCTATTCTACCTGATTCTTACTGTACGGTATATTTTTCTAAAAAATCTATATGATAAGAAGAAAAATTTTTACAAGCAAGTAGGTTAACAAACTTTAAGCTATTCAATTTTTGTAGCGGCCGTGGCATTCGTCCAAAACATTGTCTATAATCTCGCAAAACACGCGCTTGTGATATTGTTGAACATTATGAATACTATTTTTTCTTTGAGGCCCGCCGTAATTGAATTTCAAAACAATTACAATTGATGTCAAATTTAGTATTCATGGTTCTACGAAAGTTTCAAATCCTTTAATTTTCTATAATATTTCATATAAAATGTTTGTTTCATAAAATATTTCTGAAAACGTATTTAGAAAAAAAATTATTCAAGTTTCATTCTTTGCAATCCATTTTATAATTTCATTGAAAGTTGACGTTAAAAAAGCGGCAGATTTTTATTTATTTAAAAACAGTTCGCTTTGTCTTAAGAAAAACAACTATAACAAAATCTTGAATAACTTTTTGTAATTATAACACAAGCGGGATAGAAGCTCTGCTTCACATATCCAAATATGCGTATAAATTTTCACGCACAAAGACACATTTTTGCTGTGTCTACACGCTGACTATAAGAGCCCTATTTATATGAAACTTCGGTACCAACATGTGCTTTCGGCTGCTGGCGGTGTTAGGACAGCCTACCTGCGCTGTCTAATGTGAATTGTGTGAATTGTTGCGTTTGTTCTTTGGGCAGATAGTTCTTAAAAATAACAAAAGGCGACGTGACGCGAGTAAAGCCAAAATGAAAAAAAATTGGCATAATTTTCTTACAAGTGCTATTTATTTATTATTTATATACATGTACGTACGAGTCTGCAAGGTATGCAAAGCTTTTGTGCATCTACCAGCTGCACACGCCTGGTATTACTTTTAAATTCAGTAGAATTTGAAATTTAACGCCCAAATGCAGCAAATAAAATAAAAACTTCTTCAAACGTATGTTTTCTTGTTCAACTAAAGTTTGACAACAATGAATTTTAATAGCCTATACAACAATATCACAATAAATGTAATACTTTGTAACAATTAGTCACTATAAAGTTTCTTCATGAAGTATAAGAACAAAAATTTAGAAACGTTACAAAAATTCTGAAATTTCTTCAAAAATATTTTATGAAACAGGCACCGAATTCGTTACTCTGATTATAAAACGTTACTCGTTATGTTAAGTCATGTGGGATAAGTAATTTATCTCTATGGACGAACAAAGTTATACGACTTAAGAAGTCATCAATTTTATGTTATGTAATAAAGCTTTGGGGCAATTGTAATTTTCAATTATTAATATTTAAAATGTCACAAATAGTTAAATTTCAAACTGTACAAAACAGTTTGAAATTTAACTATTCGTGACTGAAACGATCCGTACACGGAAACAAAAGTGCTCTCATCGACAGGTCTAAATATAAGTTTACGTTTTCTAATCCTAGATCGTAGGGTACGAGCTAAATTAAAATTTTCAGCAGCGAGGACAGTCGTCTAGGAGGCGGCGGACGGCGCGGGTGGCCGCCCCGCGACAGCGGCCGATCCATGTACCAGATAGAGATCGCCGGCGCCGGCGACGGCCGACCCTTTCTATATTTAATACTTCACGAAGCCTTGAGCTAGCGACTCCTATCGACACAGATAAGTGCATTATCATCGATGTAATACGACATGTTATTGTAATTAAAATAAAAGGTCGCTGAAAGTTCATGCGGTTTTTAATTGTCTGTTAAGTAAATTATTGTTACGCTAATTGGACTACATTTAACCTTCGATTTTGTTATGAGACTCAAATTTGCACATTCTCTTTACTGTACGGTGAAGCTCGTGTAAGATTTGCGATTAGCGATCACTCTATATTCATGTAGTTGATTAAGACGAAGGCGTTTCCAAATTGTAGTATTTTTCTCATTGAATGAACCTGCAGCAGCGCAGTGCCGGTGCGGCGAGCGGATGATGTATGACTTAATTTAATGAGCTAGGCACCGGCGACGCCGGGTGTCCACCCGCGCCGGCCCGCGCCGGCGATACCATCGCCGGAGATTTATGCCGACGATTCCCACTTAAGTTGTAGAATATTATGAATACCATTTGACAGTTCGATTTAATATTTCATAAGTTGGTCCCGAAACGGTATTTCAGTTGTGCAATGAGCGAGCAACTATACTATTTATATTAATTGATTACGTCAAATATATAATAATATTATGATTTCAGTTCTGTTTTATGCAAATGCATTTTATTTACAAAGAATGTCTACTTAATGGGTTTGTAGAAATGAATTTGAATTTGATGATCATAATATTAAATAATATTTTTTAACAATGTTACACTTTTCACTAATGCGATTAAAAAGTGATGACGTTAAAAATAATCATACATCAATATTGTTCGGACAGCTGCGCTCTTAGTGTTAAATTGGATAATGTGTAAATAAATGTATTATTTTGATTTATGAAAACGGACTTAGGTTAGAATTATTTTTTGTTTTATTGTATTTTGTGTGTGTTAATTAAATAATTTGAACAGTTGTCTCTTTATTACCTGGGTAGTGATTAGTTGTTAGGAATCGTTCATTGTATAAAATTTGTATATTTTATCTGTTTGTCTATATTTATCGTGTTTTTTAGTAGAATATTTCTTATCTTGTTTATTTTTATTGTGTTTTGTCGTATTTAATCATGAATACAAAATTATTGTGATACGCATACGAGTTGTATATAAAATTGCACCTTAACGAGAGGGACCAATAAGAGGCTGAGTACCGCGGCGGTCTATACGGTACGACCGCAATTCGGTGTACCGAGCGCATGTGGCGCACATACGTGAGTTGACTCCCGGCAGCGGCCCGCGGCGCACGCCTCGGCGTGGCGCAGCGGGATCGGACGCCAACTCACCAGGACTACCACATTTCCCGCTAGTGCGAAAAACCTCCGGCAACTATGTCGTCGAGGACGCGCCCGACGCCCACGGGGACCAACGCCGGCCGTCCTGCGTGCGTGTGTGCTGCCGAACACGCGCGCCGTGCGCCGCGCTTCGCGCCGCGCCCCGGACCGGCCTGCTATTTTGTGACTACCCTTAATTTATTGAGACCCCGGACTTACACCACTGCACCTAAGCTGATGTTGCCGCATTTTAATTCATTAAAATGCAGGCGGCTCGGCACCGCGGTCATCCCGGACGTGCAGAGAGCGCTGGTACGGCCGCCCCTGGCGCTTACTGGACGCTGAAGTGTCCGTCGCGCCGCGCGCCTACCACGTTGCAGACGGCGGGGCGCCTGCCCGGACATCGTGGAAACAATTACTCTAATTATGAACCGATGCTTCGGGGGACCCCTCGCCGTTCGGATAGACCACCCTGACGAGGGCCAGAAGAAGAAGAAGAGGACACCGGCTCGCTGACGCGTGCGTGGCTGAGCCGTGCCTCCCCCCCGCCCTCGTCAACCACCACTCCGCAACCCGGTGCCCCCCCCACCCGCCGCTGAGCGCATGCGCAAAAACGCGCGCGCTCGCGGGTGGCCCGGCGTAGGCACCGGATTGAAGTCCGAAGAGTGAAGAAGGAAGAATGAAGAAGTTTGAAGAAGAACGCTCAAGATTGAAGAACGAAGAGGTTGATGGACGCGGCTCGCTGACACGTACTGCCCCGGCTGCTGCCGTCGGATGCGTGGATAGCCTGATCAGCGGTCGGCAGGCGCGCTCGGTTAGATCTACGCCTAGCGGGTCACCGATGCGTGCCGCCTTGATCCGGTCGGCGTCCACCAGCGTCCGACCATCGGCGGTCGGCTGCGTGTGCAGCTTGAGCTGTGCCTCCCTCCCACCCTCGTCGAACATCAACAAATTAAGCCGGATGCTCCCCTCCACCTGCCGGTTGCGCATGCGCGATAACCGCGCGCGCCGCGCGGCGGTGATGGCGCCGGCATCAAAACAATGGTTAATGTAACCATTCCACTTGATCCGTCGGGGTCGTATTCCCGACGAGAAGACGCCCGGCTTGAGGCAAAAATAAGACCTCCGTCCCGTACCCCAGAATTAAGAACGAACGAACGCTCATACGTGAATATGCAAATGCATGGCTACGCCCCTTCGATTGTATAGTATGCAGCTCATATATGCAGGCGGACGCGCCACTTATAAATTGCAGCGGAGTTGGTGCATCTGTCCAATCAGTTCCGGTTGTTCCGCCGTCGCGATCGGTCGCCTTCGGCCCAGTTCCCTGAACCACCGTTTAGTTTAGTGTGTTTTTGCGTGTGTAGTGTTCCTTTGATCCGCGTTCCGGAGTGTCGCGCTACGAGCGTGCATGAATGAGCGTGGTACCGTGAAGTATTCACCGTGAGTCGTCAGTCAGTTATGTGCGTTCGTCTCGAGTATTAAGTCCGGTTTACTGCCCGTCTGTACGCCGAGCCCGCGCCCGGTTTCTGCACCTGCTCTCGAAATTCTTCTGTGTGTTGTGTGAAGATGACCATACAGGTAATTACACAGGTTACCCAAGAACACCTAAATTCAATCCAACACAAAAACAAGCGGACAAGAACAGGATATTAAAAAAAATATTCCTATGCACTTAATAATTAAAAATTTCCCCGCTTTAGGAAAAAATTATAGAGGGACACCGTCGGTGACTCGCGCGCTGCAACTGCCCCTATCTCTAATGCATGGGGGATAAAACAGCCGTCGAGAGCTACTACTACAGAGCTGGACAGGGTAACTGCTCGCCGGGTGTCCCCTCTGCCGACAACTAGTTAGGCCAGCACCTAAAGCACGCCGCTCGGAGAAGACATAAAAACAATTGTCTGTCCTCGGTGTGGTGAAAAGCGCTGAGTTCGCGGCATTAGCTACCGATTTGCGTAGAGCCCAAACAGGAAAAGACCGATTAGGAGTCATCCTAAGGCACCAGAATCTATTAATCCAATTAGAAACCTTGTAATGTCACAACTGACAGGGTTCCCCGCTCCACCGTCAGTTAGACGCCTTAAACCGAAAAACATCATGTCATTATCGTTTAACGCACGCGGGATAATGAATAATATGGCTGAGTTAAGTGTGTGTGCGAAGGAGTACTCGTTAGACGTAATCCTAGTACAGGAGTCATTTTTAAAACCTCACATGCGACGAGCATGTAAATTAAGAAATTATGTACAGGTACGGACTAACAGACAGGGCATTTCAGGGGAAGGTACCGTAGTGTTTTACAAACACTCCTTACATTGCTATCTGATTGATACATCTGAATTAATCAGTCTTGAATTTACAGCTTGCATACTGGCCATGTCAGGACACGGTACCCTGATCATAGTTTCAGTCTATCTTTTATTGTCCAAAGAGTTGCTCCGAAGTGACCTAGAATCTTTGTTCGCACTAGGCGATCATATCATACTTTTTGGCAATTTTTATAGCAAAAATACGTAGTGGAACTGTGTTTCCACTAATAAAAATGGACGGATATTCGCAGATTTTAGAAACACGCTAGAGTTTGACGTTATCGCGCCTCTTACTTTCCAGATAAAGATCGAGACAGGCCTGATATCCTCGATATCGCTCTCATGAAGAATGTGGCTTTAAAACTAAGCCGTATAGTGATGCTCCAGCGTCTTACCTCTGATCACTGTCCCATCCTCATGAGATTAAGGCCTATGTCTGATGACCGTCCTAGTGACGTTAAAAAAATCACAAATTGGAAAAAGGTGTCGATCGCGCTTGAGAAAATCGACACCCCCACTCTAAACAGAATACCTAATGACATCGTTTCGACTAACGACATAAACAATGCTATAGGTGCTCTCATCAGCCACATTACGACAGTGGGTGGGGATAATTTGCGGAAGGTTCCGGGAATTCCGATCGCTGGATTCTACCCGCTGACTTTAGGAAACTGATGAGAGCTAAAAATGCAGCTCGAACGCTTATTCCACGCCAGCAAATAGGTCCTACGCGCGCGCCCCCCAACGCAAAGTGAGAGCGCGCGTTCGGAAAGTCCGTTATGATAACTAGGGTGCCTAAATGGAGGAAATTACGCCTACTCATATAGTCAAAACCAGAAAGACATCGGGCCTGGATAGAATCAGCAATAAAAAAGCCATTAAGTGTTTCTCTTCGCCACTATTGGCACTCCTGGTCACAATATTTAATGCGTGTCTTAAAAATTATTACTTTCTCAATGTGTGGAAAGAAGTACCTCAAGGCTCCACGCTCTTTCCCCTACTGTACTCCGCATGCACAAATGATATTCTGCGTCCGAATTCAGGCGTCCAGTTAGCTTTGTCCGCGGACGACATAACACTATTTCTACGTAGCGTCAATTTAAGTCATATAATACCCCGCCTCCAGAGGGCCATTGACGAGCTGACGCAATGGTTTTAAGTCTGAAGGATTGAGGTCAATCCCCAGAAGTCAGCTGCCATTTATTTTCACTGTAGTAAAATCAAGAAAAACCTAACAGTCCCTGTTAATGCCATCACTCTTCGCATGTCAAATGCTCCCATTCCGTGGCAACATAATTATAAATATTTAGGTATCACGTTGGATAAGCATCTCTCCACTTCGCGCATCATATCCAATGTGTTAGCAAACTTGCTATTTTTTACATGTCGTGCCTCAGCAGCATGATAGGTAGGAATAGCAAATGCAATAAGCGTACGCTATATACGTCATGCATAAGGCCCGTGATGACGTACGTGTGTCCAGTTTTTGCTCACGCCACCCGACTGCACTTTCAACCTTTAAGTCGTTCAAAATAAATTTTGTAGAAGAGCGACTGGCGCACAATGGCGCGTCAAGATCTTTGTTCTTCATAGGGAATAAGAACTCTCTACACTCCCCAAGTACATGAAGGACGCGTCAGAGCGTTTTTCAGTATAGCGGTTAGCCACTCAAATCTCAGCTAATCTCTGCTGCGGCCAAGTACGAGTCTTCTCCCACACATCATCTATTAGAAGGCTACGGAGTGTTATTTTAGACCCATCAGACGATCTCATTGCTTACGACTTAGAAAATATAGAGAAATACGAGTAGGTCTTTAAACCAATGGTTTAATTCCCGGGGCGCTCTCCGCGCACTGGTGTCCTTGGAGGATCCGACCCGCGTCGAGGCCTCGTGATTCTCTACGTCGAGGTGATCCAAACGATCACCTTGAATTGCCACTTTCACGTTTTTCGGGGTTCTTTTAGTCCATGAAAGTCGGACATTCCCCACGCACGCGGGTGCGTGGGTAGTTCGTTAAATTCTTTTATCCCTCCCTCCCGCATAGAAAAACATAAAAAAAAAATTATGCTTTCGTCGCAGTTGTACTCCGACCGCCACTTGTGAAGCTCGTGGTGCAAAAAAACAAGTTCAAATATCGAAACGCTGTCCATCATTTTGCCCACACACTGCAAGAATGCATACTCCGAGGCAACTGTGAAGGAAATACGAAATGCGGGCTTACGCGGCGGTGCTGAAATTGCCATTACGAAAAATAAAGGGCTAAAATTTTCAATTGCTGCAGAACAAATATAAAGGTTATTAGTTGTAAAATTGTGAAAGCGATGCAATAAGAAAAATGGACTGTGAATTATATTCGTGCGCAAAGGGTTCTGATGATTGAATTTTTTTTTTGTTTGCTGATTTTGCTTCCAATAGACAGCCAACATTAACATTCATTGCTCTTTTTATAAAATTTCGAATATATAAGATATCTAATGATTGGTTTTCAACGATTTGGGGAAACTTAGAAATATCAAAATTTCCCCAAATTATTGAAACGTTGAACATTTTTACGCCTAATTGTCCCATGTACTTTAGGTTTTTTTTTCTATATTCTATTTGTATAGTTTTTTATAACGTTTCGTCTAGTATTTACTATAAAAAATAAAGAAGTAACCACTAAATATTTTAATAAAATTGTGAATCTTTTACATTTACATTTTCTAAATTCTCATTTGTTTTAAAACTGTAATAAAAATATTCTTATCTTATAAATTAACTACAATAAAAAAAAAACTTATCTACCTTTTTGAAATTGTTATAATGGCATGATTATATCGAAAATTAATTTTTAAAGAATTGAATTTAGCAGAATTAATTTTTTTTACTGTAATACATTTAAAATTACCTAATCAAACAGTCCTTAAGAAAACCGTTTACGATCAACACACAGATCGAATTTTATTAGGTCAGAGAAAAGGTTTTTTCATATTTTACAAATAAAATGTTGCATTAAAATCTCTGTGGTTGTACTGTTTGTATTTGGCTAGTTTGGATACCATCAAATAGATGACATTTAAAAAAAAGTATAAACAGTGTACCAGCATTTTTTTATTGTATCACGTTTCAGTGTACCAGCAGCGTTTTTCTTCCGGAAAAATGAGTGAATTTAACGTAGAAAATAGAAATATTTTGAAGTTTTATTACGAAAATGGGACACAAGCCGCAAAAAAAATTTGACCTTTGCGGATCTAATGCAGTGTCGGTAAGAGTAGCACAAAACTGCTTCAAGCGTTTTTAGTCCGGTAATTTCGATGTCAAAGATGAACCTCGCCCTGGTCGACCTGTTACGGATAAAGTCAATGCCATTTCGGAATAAGTATAGCAAGATCGGCGTATTAGTTCCTACGACATAACTAAAGAGCTGGGGATTGACCACAAAACAGTTTCGACAGTGAATCGTGTACTCATTTGCGGTTCTATACTGAAACGTAATGAAATCTTTGAAATTTTTGAAAAGGTCACATGCTCACTAGTGATGACAAATGGGTCACTTGCGACAAGAACGTGCGAAAATGGTCAAAAGACAAATAAGTGCCACAAACTATACAGAAACCAGGATTAACTCGCAACAAGTTGATGCTATGTGTATGGTGCGACTGGATGGACATTAATCATTATGAACTTTTACTGCCGGCCACCAATTCGGATCTCTGCTGTCAATAGCTGATGAGACTCAAGCAAAAAGTAGAGAAAAAATGTTTGTGATTGATCAACAGAAAGGTTACGTGATAACGCCAGAGCACACACATCTTTAGCAACTAAGCAAATATTGAGAACTAGCTGTCCCGCCCTCTTCGCTGGGTAATTTTTATTATAAATAAAATGGCGAAGGATTTACGGAATTTGAAAAATGAGTATCCTAGAACCATCTACAAATCATTCCGCATCGAATGGTCCCAGTCCATGTCTATACGTTTAGTAGTTTTTAGAACAAAGACAACCTATTTTCATTATATATGTATAGATGTGGTTGGGAAGTGATAATGTAACCATCATAATGATATAGCTCCGACCTTGTACTTTCATATTTTCATCTATTTTAGTATCTTCAGAATTCTTTAGATAGTGCTAGGTTAACATTAAGAGAGAACTGTCAAAACTACTAGTCGCAATGTTTTGAGCAAAAGTACCAAAATTTCTACAGCAATGGGATTATGTCACTACCTACAGTAGGCAACAAGTTGTTGAACAAAGTGGCATATGTATTATAATTAAATGAATATAAAATAAGACGAAAATTTTTCTTGAATTTGTATATGAAATAAGAAAAACCTTTTTCCCCGACCCTGTATGTCTAATAATTTCGTATGGATTCCATTTTCTCCTATCGGAATACGGAACCCTGACAGCATACGATCTTTTTCTTGGTTTTTATAGGACAATAAAGTATTAAATTACATTTCGGACTAAATTAGAGCGATGTTAGAACGATATCCGAGACCGATATTTATGTAAATACGAGACGTTGTTTCACTTTTTAAAGGCGTAACGTCGTAGGCCGTAGAATTCGAACGATTTAAATAATATATTGCTTAATTCGCCGTCCCGACGTCCGATAGGTGTAACGCAAGTTTACAACTTAATTTTTTTTCCATAATAAAACTTGATGTATTGGCGTTACGTGTGCGAGCTGCGTCTCCGTGGCCGTGTGAGGTCCGTGTACGGCGCGATTTATGTGAGCGGCTGCACTCACGCAACCGCCATTGTCATAACAGTGTCCCACCGCGCTGTGATCTAGATGAATAGTTCTTTACGTCTCGATGAATACGTTACTCTGAGGTGAAACGTACACTCATCATACATTTTTTTTAATATATATATATATATCTCGCCGTACAATTCTAATTAAATAGTACTAGGGTTTTAGGATTTGTCTAACAATAAAAAATGATAAGTAAATTATTAATTCGTCGGATATTATGGATTATTTTATATCATTATTAATAGATTATAGGGTCCATGTTTTTTTTTATCACGTTTGTACTATTTCTATAATACGAATAAACATTATTAAAATGTGTTTTCAAAATTCTCCTCAGTCCTTACAATAAATATCATGCCCTATTTTAAGTAAATAAATTTAGCAAAATAGTAGATTATTTTGACTGTAAAATATTCTCATTGCGACACTAAATGTAAAATAATAAGTAGGTGCAGGTATTATTAGAGTTTTTCATTCGACTTAGAGTTTGTTTTGAACTTAAAAACGTAACATCTTACATCTAACGAAAACAATTCTTGTTAAAAAACACCGGACAAATGCCAATAGGTCTTACATCCTGAGGGTCCAATACAAACTTAATTATGTTAGTGGATGTTTCATCTATCAAAAGTACCTATCGACTATTTTTACCTATTTTCAATAACGATAGAGGTGAGATATCGGTGCGGGAATTTAAAAACTTATATATTTTTTAAACTTCCCGCTAAGAAAATTGAAAATTTTCAAAAATTTTCGGGAAGTTATTGGTTTCACCCCATTTTGCAAAAATCGAGTTCTCATCAGATCTCGACGTTTTGAGGGTCTAGGAAGCTTCCTTGATCATCCCTGAGATGATGTCCGTATGCCTGTGTGGATGTGTGTGTGTATGTGTGGATGTATGTAAACCCGTTTCAAAGAGTTTTACCAAACTAAGATTTTCTGAAAGTTTGGGTCGATTTGGACCGGTAGATTTTGAGAAATTTTCAAAAAACTAAGAAATTTTTTTTTAAAGTGATTTTTTCCAAATAGCTTTAAAATGACTTGACCGATCAATTCCAAAATCTAATCAACTCTTAACCTATCAAAAACACGTCGATTGTCGCAAACCGGGTCAAAATCGGTGGATTCGTTTGCGAGAAATCGTTGTCGAAAGAAATCGAAACAAACCGTTTTTTTACTTAAAAAAATCGCGTTAAATCCCGTATATTTTCGAGTGTCTTGAACTCGAAAATAGCGGGAAGTTTCAGGGTTGGCTTACAGGGTTAACCTACTTTTTTTCGAATTAATATCCTCCAAAAAAATTTAAATATTCGAATTTGTCGAAATGTTGAATTTTCATAGCGAGTTCTTAAAAAATGTTCTTCCGTACATGGGACTAAGATCGATAAAATTATAATGGCACTAAAATCGCAATAAACTATTTAACTGCAAATTAACTATTTTCAAACGTTTTTCCTTACATTGTGCTGTGAGATCTTGATTCTTGCTAATTTTTTTAATTCTAGGTCGACGGGATAATATTTTGATTTATTTGTAAGTTTGAAAATATAGACAAAAATGTGTTTTTGGATCGCGTCGATTTAAAAAGTTGATTTTTTGAAAGCTTCAAGATGCAGTAGGTTTGAGTAATTGATACGAATTCCAACTTGATACCTCCTTACAAGAAATATTTTGATAGACAGACGGACGGAGGATAGACAACGTAATTATTACATGAGGAGTTCTTTGGTGTACAGAGTACTAAAAATTTGGGGTATTCGTTTAACTGATTTTATATACTTCGTGTAAAGTTTTACGAACTATATGAAAATGCACGCGCTTGCCGAAATCTTTCAGCACAAACGTACGTTTTTACTTACCTCCTGTTATATAATTATGTCTCATTCAGAAAATTATTCCCGCATACGGAAAACGAAGATATTTCGTATCAAGAATATTTCTTATTCGGATCGTTAAGCTCGACATAAATCATTATTCTGGAGCGCGTTTAGTGGCAACACTCATCTCTACAGACAAATCCAAACGTAAACTATCGATTACGTCGTTATCTCCCGGCCGGGCCGTAGGAACGCGTAACTGGCCGCGCGGGCCCGTACGAAATAGCGGCGCGAACGAGGACAACAAAAACTACGAGATTGTTTTAGAGAGCGCGAGAGGTCACTGGATGGCCGGAGAGCGCGCGGGCAATCAGAAACAATTTCTTTAGTATTTCTGGTTGGACATATTCCGGCAACAAACACGACCGGGCCGAGCCGTGGGAATGGCCCACTCCGGCTAACGGCCGCCGGACGGCGGACAAATGATGCCGGCCCGATCTATTGCCCGTAATTGATGACGACTATTGTACCGGGCTGAATGAGCCACGAATGTTTCACTTCGTACACTCTCGTCTGTTTGTTCGCGGGCTCGTTTTGCCGCGATAATTATAGGGGGCGCTCGTCCGGCCGTGCGGCGTCCGTGTCGCGCGGCTGACGTGCTTTCGGGCAACGATTCTATTGAAGAAGAGCATTCTGATGTACAAGAACGGCAGTTTTTTTTTTCAAATGTTTATGAAAAAAAATCTTTGAAAAATATTTTTCTACGAAACCGTTAGAGAGCGAGTCCTACTCGCACTTACCTGGTTAATATCCCGCTGAGGACATGGAAAAAATTAAAAAAATAAGGAAACTATTCTTTTCATACCAATTTTCAAAATTAAGATTGGATTCAGCTATCTACGTTTTATGGTCCTAGGTAGCATTTCTGATCATTTTTAGAGGATATCTGTATTTATGTACATACGCGTACGTGTTTGCGTATGTGTGTGTGTGTGTGGGTGTACGCGTGTGTATATAAAGTGCGAATGTCTTATCAACAATTGGTATTGGGTTTACAGAGTTCGAAAAGATTTAGCTGAACTTTAATTTCTCAAAAGCACTGACTTCATTAGATAGCATACATTTTAAGAATTTTTAGCCATAACTTTCGAAAAACATTTCTCGAATAACATTTTAAACTATAGAAACGATCTAAGTCAAAGATCAAAAGTCTTCCGGGAAAAGTATAAAAAAATTATCAAATATAAACACCCATTACAATCTGTCTTTTCGTTGGTAACTACTATTTGAAAGTAGTGCCTTTCGCATAACAAAAGGTGATGAATCAATTGGCCGAAAACATTGCCTTGAACCCGGAAAGTTAAAGGAGCTTATAACTTAAGTCAATTTAAAAATAACACATCCACTCCATGCTTCGAAGAACACGTTAAGTTGTCGGCTCCGGAGATTGTCACATTGAATCGGTGATAACGTTAGCAGTTCCCGAACCGCAGCAGGCCGACGTGGAGGGCCAAAGGGGCAGGGGGGAAGGAGAAAAAAAATAGTTTTTGATTGTCTATGCCTCAGTAGTGAGCCATAATGTCTAACATAACAACAACAACAACGGCGCTACGCTTACAACCAGACTGATTGCAATATAAATAATTTGTGGCTCGTTGAATATTTTTATAAGAGAAAAACAACGACAATACGGCCTGCTATCGTGACTCGTTATTTTTTCTCTTACTCCCGTGTCGATTTTACGACGAATCCATGTCCAATGGGGGATAAATAGCGGCGGCGCGGTGCGAAGGCAGTGACCGCCCGCCGACGGTCGTGACCTGTAAACTGGAGCGGTCGCCCGCCCGCCGGCGACCGCTCTCTCGTCCTGCTTGGGTATATAATTTCCTCGTTCTATCTACGGATACTTATTTCTCTCGGGTACCTCGAAAAATGCGGGCGAATGCACGGAATTACTCCCGAAGCGAAAGATAAAAGATTAATGCGGAGACGATTAATAATTGCGTCAGTGATCGCCATAAATCCGCGAATCGAGTATTATTATTCGGAACAGAATAATACGTTCTTCTCGGCTCTCGGTCGATTTTAATCGTAAATCTGTCAACGTGAAAGGTCGCTCTCGCTCTCGAAATTGAGATACGCGTACTTAGCCCGCTTCCTACCGAATTAATGTCGATTACGGTCGAACGGCGTCGACGTTCGGGTAACGGGCGTTATTTGAGAATTACGCACGACGCAACGCAACCTATCCGCCGCGGCGACGGCACGAGAAATGCATGAATTAATCATAAGGTAATAATTATGCGGAGCGCTCGCGAGCTGTTGTTCTCGCCGATGCTATCGAGGGTAAGGCTCGAGAGAAATTGCTCCGATCGGCTGATAATCTCGGCGGCACCGAAATCGATCACCGATACGGCCGCGCCCGCGCCCCCGGCCCCGCCCCGCGGCCCGCGATTTTACTCCACGAGGAAGCAGCTCGAATTCACCAAGAACATTTTTCAATTATAGTCGGGGCGTTAATACGCGCCAGTGAATTGTATTCGAATTAAATCTTGTTCCGCGTGCGTGCTTTATCGAACTGTTTTTTTTTTATTTAATTTTTATTGAATTGTATTTAATCGACTTGTCGAATGCAATTTTTTAATTTAGCTACATTACTATTGCAAGTATTGATTGTATGAAATGTGTACAGCTGTAAATGGTTCGATATGTTTATGTGTTCAGTGAAATACAAATATTTTAGAGTCACTTCTTTTATTAAGAGAATGTAATATGATTCAACACAAGTTTTGTTAGTCCATCTTATCCGTTACCCACACGCCGAGAAGGACTGCGATAGTGACGTAGAATTTACATAATATATTCTTTGTTATAGTTTACTGCATGTTTCAAACAAAAACAGTTGTTTTTTATTACAACGACAAAACTGTAATATCCGCGACTAAACGAGTGCAAGCACCTGGTATATTTATGAGCGCCACCACTCGCTAACGGCGAAGAATAGCTTTGGGAAGAAACACCTGTGCCTTGTGAAACCTGTACTCAGCGATCGGCTCGCGACCTGTCTTGTTGGGTCTGAGCTACTGAATCAAATGTTCCATCTGCGGGCCACATGGATATGATTAGAGTACTTGTAATTGAATGGGGCGTGATGTTCTGTGGCCGCAAGCAGCCGCCGAGGGCCTACTGCGGACGGTAACGTGGTTCGCTGCGCATGCGCATTATCATTTCAATGCTTTCATTTATTATAAGCAAACCGATAATTTGGAAATATTATAGACATATATTATATACGCTACCCACATCTTGACGTTGGAATGGTTTGACCTTTTCATTCTCTAACTAGTTTAACTATAACGGATGAAAAGTCCGTTTATCGCTTTTAATGATATTAAATATAGTAATAATCTTTATAATTATAAAAGCATGTCGCATGTCATCACTTATAGAATTAATTATAAAGAGTCATTTATATGTTATTTGTATTCATAAGTGAATATAGTTTCGGTTTGGGAATTAATTAAAACGAACAAATAGACAGACCCCTTATCGAAGTTATGTGTAACCTACTATTGAGCAACTGCATGTTCTTATTACCAAAATCGGTAAAACCGTTAAGTTATTCTGACAAACAGAAAGAAATTATGAAAACGTTTATCAGTTATAAAACAAATGTTTATCACAAAATTGGACAAAACATTATACATACAGATAGAACCTACAGATTTATATAGTAGTATACGAAGCTTGTTCAGTAAATCTTTAAAGTGTTTTCAATGCTGGTAGAACTGATTGTTTGCTGTCATAATAACACATTAACAACCTAGTGAAAACTTTACGGCTTATGAGATATTGATTATTAGATTATTATCAAAATGTTTAGTAATTTTTTTCACTAGACACATTTTTTTTAAATGTGCCTACAAAAAATTGTTTTTTTTTTTCCTTTAATGTTATGGATGACTCATGCTGTCCAACGTAATATACAGGAATTCAAGATTACTTATACATACATTTAAATAAAAGGTATTTATTTTGCACTCGTGCTCTATTTCTATTTTCAACACCCTTGTTTAACCTTAAGTGCTGTAAAAAATGTACTAGTCGATATTTGCTCATTACTTTAAAAAGTTGTCCATTTGAGACAAAATACATTATGGTAATACCTCTAAGTTTAATTAGTAGAACAAAATATTGTTACAGAATAATAATACAATTTTTAATTTTATGAAATAGTAAATAAACTACAAGGTTAACAGCACTCATTTCTACTTTAAAATATTTCTAAAATTTTACTAGAGTTCCTACTCTACAATGGCATTAAAAGAAATATGTTGAATATTTTTTAATACATTCAAATTTGTAAAATAAATGCTTACAATGACCTCCTTTTACTCTGACACATGCATTCAATTCTTTTAAAAATTACATTACATTAAAAATGAGTGCGATTTTATTAAAATTCTCTTACTTATCGTTTTTAGAATTTTTTAGAAACATAGAGGTATCGTAATATTTTGCATTCTGAATGAAATGGACAACTTTTTGAAGTTATGGGCAAATGCCCGTCTAATACATACATTTTTTATAGCATTTAAGATATACGCTTGGGTGTCTTGGGTGTTGCAAAGTTAGTAGAGAAGATATGTAAAACATTTTTTTTCTTCTTAATTTAAAACTGTAATGAATTATTGTTTACTACTTTGGATAGTCTAATTCATCATTAACAACAAATGAGACTAGAAAAAAATTAAAACTTGCATTTTACAGAAACATCCGTTAAGAAATCTGAGCAAAGGGGAAAAATACTTAAAAAAATACGAATGACTTTTTTTTAATAAAACTGGACATGTGGCAACTGTTGCTTTGGACTATTATTATTGTTATACCATGAATATTGATTTGTTTGCCGGAAGTTATTGACGAATTCCGTAAAAATAACCATAAACGTCGTATAATCTTGTACTACGACCATGCCAGTTCTCATACGGTCAACCAGACAGAAAAATTTTGAAGGAAATAAACATAGAATTTATGAGCAATTTTGAATACAGTCCCAGCGAGACTTTAAATGAAGAACCAGTTACGCGGCCAACGATTTTCATCACCAGAAGAGGCTGTCGAAGGGTATGAAAAACATGGTTCCGAGGTCACCAGGGAGGAGTGGCATAAATGTTTTCAAGAGTGGTTTATTCTGAAGTGCATTTATTCTAACGAAGAATGTAAAAAAAAAATATTTCGTTTTTGACCATTCATAGTAATTATTTCTCATTAATTCTAGTAACTTTCAGTGTGCCCTACAGACTTGCTTGTACAATTATTCCTTTACATAAAGTTTAGATTAAATTATCAGGAAGAAGAAATTGAGCAACACCGATGTTATATAGAGAAAAAATAAATAAAATGAGAAAATTTAATGAACATATAACCAGCTAAGGAGGAGATACTGTAATTTATTTATTACTATAAAATCACGCCTATTTCCCGTAAGGGTAGACAGAGACTACAGATTTCCAAATGGTACGATCTTTGCAAATCTCTTTCTTGCTTCACTGACATCTGCTAATCTTTCTTGCTTTCTTAATATGCTATCAAATTGGTGAGTAATCAGATGAATTCTTTAAAGCTCTATTGAACATAATTAAACGAGAGCATTTTTTTTAAAAGGAGCTTGTATTTGTAGACAATTGAACTAAAAGGTAAAAAAATCTATTTAGTAGTTTTATAAATAGCTACATATTCGTAAGTATCGTAACCTTGATCATTGACCAAAGGCGCAGAAATAGTAGTGCATACATAATCAAAGTTACATAAATATAATATTTAAAATTTGTATGTTTTCTTCAAAATTTACGCGTATATCCTTGATGATATTATTAGGGGCATATCATTTTTGATGAAACTGGATCACGTAGGCAGATGATCGACAAAAGATTTTGAAACTATTACAGGAATAAGTTAGCTACATGAATATTATCAAGATCAAGAGCAGATTTAGTATTTAGAATTAATAATGCACTTTTTAACTTCATTTGCTGACCGTATTGTTAGCGCTTTTAAAAAAAATTAAGCATGAATTTTATTAAACTCGTCCTTATGAATGCATAATACATAAATAGAACAAATAATAATGAGTTCCAATGGGATATTAGTATTTATAATTTGTATATGACGAAATAATGTATGAGGTAAATTAACTATTTTAATCTTTTAATTGAGTCAAATGAATACTTCAATACCAAAATGGTCTAAATAAATAAATATCTTATTTTCAAAATTATGAGTTTCTGGAATACCTATGACCAAATGGTATTATCATATTTTCACAACTAGCAACATCTGTTTGTGGATCTGATAGAATTTGAATTAATTATCAAACATTTTGTTATTGTGCTGGAATTTCATGAAATCCTTTGATGAGCTGAACGAAGTTTTTAGCCAAATAATTGTAAATAAATAATAAACAAACAATATATATGACACATTCTATCATATTTTGAATGGTTGTATAAACATGAACGTATGAATGCATGTGAAGTGATTGTTCACTGATCGGTTTCGGTGTGGGTACGCCAGTAGTAGAAAGCTTCCCACCTTGCACCGTCTCGACAAACTGTCATGTTGAGTATTTATGTAATCTGTAGCAGTGTGAATGCGCGTCTCAGGTAATACCAGGCCGTGTTATAACTATCACATAGGACCCACGACAATAAATCAAGTCTTTATGGCGATTTATTAGGTTTTAATTGAATTAGAAATTAAAAAAAGTATTAATCATATGATAAACCTTGTTGACAACAAAATGAAATATTATAAGCAAACAAATAAAAATCAGTGAAAGAATAACCTAATAATGTCCTCCGCATATGTTTATCTTCAGTGTTTGTTTTGATTGTCCGTGATTTTTCGAAATATACTTTCTGGGTGTGTATTAGCTGTGAGCCGATGTGATATACAAGTTATGCATTTCCATTACTCTCGTAGCGGGTATTGCGATAACCGGCGATGTGCCTCCGTGGAAGCTCGCGCCTGCGCGTGAGTGCAGTCCGCTGTAGCGCGTATCACGGGGAGTTATCGCGTGGCCGCGTTCGAGCCATTTGTCATCGCTCGCTCGCTCGCGGCGCGCCGCTCGGTGCGCTCGCACTTCGCCAACTGGATCGAACGTGATCGTTTCTCATGAATTTTGTGTAAAATCTCATTCTTATTGTAGTGTTCTCCGAATAGTAACTAGTGTTTTGAAACTAGTGCTAGCCTATTTGTAAGCACCAGACGATGAATAAATTGGGGGCTTAAAATAAATGTCAGTTTTTATAAAATAAATCTATACATAATTATGGTTTATACCATTTTTAAGTATGGGAAGTTAATATGCGTTAAAAGAAAAAAAATATAAAAAGTTATCGTAGCCTAAAATTTGAACTAACTCCTTAGTAAAAGTAAGTCGTGATAGTAACAAGTAACAACTAGACCGAATGAGGTTATTCATTCTCGAGTAAATTAAACCCTTAGTTACATGCATGAAAATCACTTTATTGTTTGCATGGGGTCTTGAAAGACTACAAGTTGCAGGGATGTTTTTATGATTCTTAAGATAAATGAACAAATCGAATAATATTATTTTGGAGATTTTATAAAAAGTAAATAAACAATATGAATGAACATTTAGGTAAAGTAAAAAAAACTTCTCGAGATCTTGTTTGCAACACGTGGCAAAGCTCACATATAGCTCTCAAATTAACCGTTATTTAACGTTCAAATCGATTTTTTATTAGGAAACCAAAGTAACAAAAGTAGTGAGAAAAATAGTAAAACTAATAACAGAAATACGAAACGTTAGGCATTTCATTAAAACGAAACATCTGTCCACCGAGACAGTTAGTGGGCCATTTGTTCGAATATTCTGAAAGTAAATCAATTTCGCTTACACTCTGGTGATAACTTTCCACCATCTGCTTTAGAATCAGATTTTGAGTCACCAACTTATTTTTCTTTGTTAGAACTCTCCCTCGATCGCTGTTATCGTACAGTGATTGAGGCAGGGTGAGGAGGGACGTGCAAATCGAATCGAAAATGTATTTATTTCGTAGGTAATAGAAATTACACTTGAAATGCGTCATAAACAAGTGTTTTCGACATTAAAATTACCACCCATTCCATATTCACAACGAGATGAATGGGCAAGAAACTCAAGGTTTGCTCTTTTTTAGTCATCGACACAAAATATTGAATAATTAATAATTTAGTACAACACTTAGTAATAACGTAAAGCAACCTGATAGCGGAGCAGTCCAATCACGTGGGTTTTTTTTTTATTAACATATTCAAACACAGTATATGTTGCCCTTGTCATATAACTTTCTTTAAATGAAACGTTTAAATTCATAAAATAGCAAATTCTGAATTTCAGCTGGGATATTATTATAAAAGCTCACACATTGCTTCTTAGAGGTCATCCATAAATTACGTCTCGTAAATTATAAGGTTTTTGAACACTCCCCCCCCCTCGCTTCTCTCTCTCACTGTCAGTCAAGGAAATACTACAATAAATCTAGTAATAGACACCGCTCCAAAAATAACAATAATTGTAACTACATTATATTATCAAAATAATTTTATTGACTTTTAAGTAGTTTAATAATTTTCATTTCATTTTACTTAGGAGAACTCTAAAAATATTTTGATCGTTGTTTGTTATTAATAGATATGTGTTGAGTTAAATTTGAAGTGGGTAGGTACCTACCTACCTTTTTGCGTGGTAAACATACAGATCGTACTTACATATTGTTGAGTAGAAAAAGTAAGTTAATTATTAAGTTGTAGAAGAATACGCAATTATTTTTTTACTTTTTAGTGCATATTAACTTGTTTTGGAATAGGTTTTGTGTTGAAGTCGGTTTCTTTTTTTGTTAAAATTTTGGGTTTGCAATTTAATGATGCCATATCAACCAAAATAAAAGATAAAAATTTTAAAAACTATTGCTTTGCTGTACATATTTTTGATTGAATTTCAATATTTTTGGTGTATACCCCGTTAAATTCTGTAATAATTAAATTATTTTCTATACAAAAAAAAGTTAAGTATGATAATGTACTGTAATTGTAATGTAACTTCTCCAAAATAATTTTATTGAAGTAGGTAGGTATATTTGAATTATGTTTGATCATTCAAAAATTATTTCCTTTGGGATCTTCAATGACCTCTCGAAATGTAGTCTTCGCCGCAAGCAAGCAGAAAAAATTATCATAAGGTGCAATATTCGATATCTCTATGTAGGCATTACAAGGGACGCATCATTGACTACGTTTGTGGTACTAAGAATTTCGTTGTTAATCTATTGGAATGTGCAGGTGCATTGTTGTGGTGGAGGTCAACTTTACGGCTTTGAGCGTTCTTCATTTTTTTTCTCAAAACTCTTAGCAATAAACTGCATCCATTGTCTTAAATGTTGGAGTACCTCATCACACTTAGACCACAACTCTGCGTTTATTGTCCTTTAGTTATTAAGTGGGATAGTGGTATTGTATCTTAGTTCAACCAAAAGAATAGGAACTATGTGTCTACTAGAGCTTCAGCCATCTTTAATTCTTTCTTGTGAGTAAACCATTTAAAGGAAAAAGCCATTCTGCTGGATTCATTCTGCATGCATTCTTCTGTACTACTTTGCACGCTATCGGTCTTAGGCATCTGCTGACTAATGTAATATCCATCTTTGCATTAGTTTTCGACAAATGTAAACAAAACAATTTTGTTTACTTATAATTCGTAACTGTTAGTTTAAAGTCTGCGAGTAAATTATACGCTTTAGATATAAATTTGACAGCTGCTTTTAATCCCTGCAGAAACGTCATAAGAATCGTGTTTTCTTCCCTAATTTTCGCTTTTGGTGGTAGCCTTTTCAATGTATAAAAATATTCGCCAAGTCCGCCTTTTACCGTCTGCTGTTGTAAAAAGAGTTGCGTGTAATTTATTTTACGCTTAAATTGTTCTCTGAACTCTTTTACAATGTCTTCATACGTCGCTTTAGCTCTATTGATTGGTTTTAAGTAAAATTTGGTTGGGGCCGCCGTATACAGGACTTAAGCCCGTTTTTTTCTGTTGCTCGCTCCAATTTTTCAACGTGGCTAGTCTTGTAGTCGTTGTAGAATTTTTCGAAAGCCTCGTTGGATGATCCTCGAAAAACAGCAACCATTTTTAATTTTTTTTTCCTTTTATTCTCTAATCTCGCTTACGTGCTTGCCCGCGCGTCCACCAGTGTAGAACGGGTTCGCTAAAGAGACGTCACTCTTTCCGTACTCGGGATCTTCAATCAGACGGACGGTAACGATATGAACTATATTTATTTGTTTACTTTTCAGCTGTATCTAATTAATACATACGCCTTCGGTATGATACTATTTACATCAAAATCCTTTTTATTATTCTCAGTGTACAATCCTCTTTTCCTAGACAGACCTCGTCTATCTATGGTTTGCGAATGGAATAAAATTTCACTATTTGAAATTTACGAGTCAACTTAAGACGGAGGTCGGACCCCTCACATGTGAACTCTTAAAGTACATACTTATAATACCACCTGTATAGGAGCTGAATAAGATCCACTTTAGTTAGTTACATTGCTTTTTTAAATAATGTGATACGATATCATATATTACTAATTACATCGGACTACGTCGAGGTGCAAATTTTGGATTTGTATTTCAGATTTGTATCCTATACCGAAAATTGAAGATTTATTGTGTATTTTAAGCACAACTAAATATGTTCTTAATTTAGACTTAATATCAGGGTACTAGTTGATGAAAATAAACGATAAAGATCGGTCTTAGACCGCGTTTGCAACCTCTTTGGCATTATTTTAATTTTGCGTTCTTATGTTCGAGATGAAGACAAGTCAGGCCAACTTTCCGAGGATGATGGATATAGTTTTAGTTGGTATAAGAACAGGAACGCCACAGTGTTCGTAGATGACGTTTTTGTATATGGAAAAAACCTTCGAAGAGTTCTGTCATGCTTCAAGAAATGTACTAAATAGGTATAGGGAAGCGATCTTGATCGCCGAAGTATACCTTTGGTTATGAATCTGTAACAGTTTCGAGGTGTGAAGTTAGTGAAAAGGGAGTAAGTCCTCCAAAACGAAATTAAACGCAAGTGTTGAAACAAAATACACCATCAATTACGAAAAGTTTAAAATCATTTCTGGGTCTCACGTTTGATTATAAGATATTTATAGAAAATTACATACAAATTATATTACCATTAACGAAACTTTTAAAAAGGAAAATAAGTTTCATTGGTCAGAGGAACATCAAGCAGCATTTGAAATGCTAAAGAAACATTTACTTTATTCCGCCAGTTTTAAGATATTTTAAGAATAGCAACGAGAAGGTAGTGACTCGATTATTATTTGTAGATGCTGATGGGGAAGAACTATGTGCAAAGGGAAATAAAAATGATAGAGGCATATCCCCGTAGTTTATGCTTCGTCAAAGTTGAGCGATTTACAAAGAAAATATACCGTGACAGAACGCGAATGCTTAGAATATTTATGGGCATTTAAATATTTTAGGTACTATCTGTGAGAGAGAACATTTGAAGTAGTAACACATCACAAGGCGTTATGTTGGTCAGAAAAGAATAAAGATGTCAACGGTAAGTTAGGTAAGTGGGCGCTTTGTCTACAAGAGTATGATTTTAAAATCATACATCGGAAACATCTAAATGTAGCAGAACTTCGAGAAGCTCGCTTAAGAAAATAATAAGGTAAATTTGGTAGAGGAGGACATAGAATTGCTTATTTATAGAATTTCAGCATAAATTTTGGTAATATTTCGTTAAGAATGCTGAGAAAGAAATGGAAAAATAAGTCGGATCTTAAAAAAAATTTGTTAATAGAAAATTTAGAAAAAAAATGTATTGCTGTAGTAGGATCAATTATAAGGTCCATGCACCATAATGAATACGTCGTAACAGCTACATAGTATCTCTCGAAGTATGTTATCACAAAAGCCATTCTCGCGGGTCATAGCTGATGCGATATCAGAGCTTTTATTAGATGACATATTTTATAAGTTTGTTTCCGTACAGGATATAATATCTGGAATGGAAGGAGTGTCTTTCGCTCGAGGACAGTGAGAGATACGAATGGAGCATTTGGGACAATATCGTGATATGCTATTACGTTTCATTTGCAAACAAATGGTTTGATAGAAGGATTTCATCGAAAATTTTGGCAACTCTTGCCCGATGTATGTTGGCAATAACTAAAGAAACTGATATAATGTAACAATACAAAGTACGACAAGGATTACTCATATTTATTAATGTACGGCCGAGAGCCGAACTTAGACAATACTTAGTTAGAAAACATAAATAGATCTTACGATAATGTGTCTCAGAGATAAGAATTTGTAAAACAAAACATTAGAAAAGCTCTTAGAAACATTAGAAAGAAACAAGCAAAATTAAAAATTAGATACGATTAGGCTAAGAAATTTTTGAAGATTTGCATAGGAGACTTGGTGATAGTAAATGTGCCTAGAAGGTTTGAAAGAAGGTCTTTGAAAAATGTTACTGCAGAACGAGTCAACCAAGACTTATAGGATACTTTAGAAGCAAATGCTCTATCGTGTTACATAGTCACCCATTGGAGCGACGAATTTAAACGTGGAGAACATCCACCAAAGATGTTGTTGGGTGACCACGCACTGGTCGTCCAACAACGGTAATGAACCTAAATATCTTATAAAATACGTACGTATTTACGTAATATAAACGTAAGATAATAAAAGCAAATGATAAAGAAAGGGTAAAAAATTTGAAAAAATAAGTTTAGCAGATCGTCGTATCACGGTGCGTTTTATAGTCGAAGAAACAAAGATTTTTACTGGTAGTGTGCGTAGTATTTTGGGAAGGGAAAAGTATTCGCGCGCTGGTCCCCAGAATACTAATACTAATACAGAATACTAATGAAATCAATAACTCATATAACCGAATGCTAATGTAACAATAATTACGGTTGGTAATAAGAGGGTTGTCGATTATCTACAATATAATGCAATTAAGGAATACACTTTCCGTTGCATATTAAAAAGGTCACATTTGTTTCCTTTAAATAATACTACTTTTGAAAAAAGTTACTGTTGTTAACATAATAAATAAATTAAAAAAAAATAATTTTGGTAAATTAGTATTATTATTAAACTTACACTTAAGTCCCAGAAGGGTCCCAGAAAGGGAAAGGAATCTTTGCATATTTCTCTTGTTGCATTAAATTCCATCAACGTGTAATTAGTGTAATTAAATGTGATTTCAACGAATTCGACTTTATGCTATATGTGGTATTGAAACCACCGGCAGTGCCATTGAATCCCTACTCTAAAACCAGCGAATAAATTGTAGTATATACAATGGCTAAATTATTATACATATTTTTAATTTCTTTGCTCGTAGTTACATTTAAGAGCATAAACTGCTTGATTTTTTTGAAAATTTAATCGTATAGGTAGTTCCATAATAAAGTCTACGTATACAGATTTTGTACTTAATTCGCTTGAAGCTCAAAATTGAAAACTTAAGCAGTACGAAATCACGTTCAAATTTGACAAACAAAAAAACTTTTAAAAAGAGTTTTTCCTATAACACGACAAAGATGAGAATGAATAATTACTCAGATCTATTATAATACTTAACTTAGTCAATGAAATTTATGTTTTTAATAATTTAGTAAATAAGTTTAAAATTTATCACATGTGACGATCTAGCCATGATTCAATCTATGCGTGGTCTTTGTACCACTTAATCTTTTTTTATAATTTTAATATTTTTATGACAAAACATACAGACTTGTTTGATCGTACTTTATACCCTTCATCACGACAAATACGCAAGTGAACGATACGAGAATACCGAGTGCCAGACGGAGCAAGCGAGCGCGGCCCCAGGACGCGACTGATGTGACGCGATATCGCGCTGTTCAGGCGCGGCCCAGTGCTGTGGCTTTCGATAACGGTCCGCGCTATGCTGATTACCGGCGAAGCGATAACCGCGACGCGAGAGCGACGGAGGCGGACGGCGCCGCGTGTCTCGTGTCCCGGTGCCGCCGACTGAATTCACATTTAATACGTTATTGATTAATTTATAATTATTCTGCTGTAGGTTTGTTTTAGATACTTATAAACTCCTATGGTAACAAGCTGACAAAGGCAAACGTTGGCACACATCGTCGCCGAACGTCAATTGTTGCCACGGTTACATGGATAGTAATTGAATTTCTTCTGATTTCTTGTCTAATACTTATTATCTATTTGTTCCTTCTTTTATGATTGCCTTTTTGATTTATCTGAGATTAAAAACCTACAATCTAATGTTAGTGTATAGTCATATTTTGCACCTAAACACTATCGTTATTTAAAGTCTAAGTTAGTACTTCTAATTTAATATGTAAGGCATAGTTTTAGCGCGACAAAAATTGTGCGAAACTTATAAATATGAAAAGTTTCTAAGTTTTGCTTAACTTTTTATTCAGTCAAATTTTCTCACAAATTGTCATTAAATTTAATATCCATTTATCTATATTACCATGGTATATTATAATTTGTCTGAATATAATTAAACAAATAGGTTAACCCTGTAGGGCAACTCTGAACCTTCCTGCTATTTTCGAGTTCAAAACACTCGAAAATATACGGGATTTGACGCGATTTTTTGATCGGTTTGTTTCGATTTCTTTCGACAACGATTTGTCACAAACGAATCAACCAATTTTGACCCGGTTTGCGGCAATCGATGTGTTTTTAATAGATTAAGAGCTGATTATATTTTGGAATCAATCGGTCAAGCCATTTTAAAGTTATTTTGAAAAAACCACTTTACACACATATCCACACAGACATACGGACATCATCTCAGGGATGATCAGGGAAGCTTCCTAGACCCTCAAAACATCGAGATCTAATGAAAACTCGATTTTTGCAAAATGGGGTGAAACCAATAATTTTTAATTTTCTTAGCGGGAAGTTAAAAAACTTATTATCTCCTTTCAAAGTTAGAAGATGCCACGGATTTTCAAATGAATAAATAGTAATGAACCATTGATTAGTGCTAAATCTAATCTATAAATTAGTGCTAATCCTGCGCAAGAGTGAAAGGTTTAATCATCAAAATTAAATTTACCAATGTTTTCGTCATACGCCTTCAATAAACAGAAAAAAATATATATACTGTACATATCATGTCGTGAACACATTCATACTTTGCTTAAAACTGTTTTTTGTGCATTCATTTTTATTTAAATGGTAAGAAATTTATTAATGTAATTTTTTTAACTAGTTACAATTTTTCTTTTGAAATGCTATAAATCAAGCAATGTATCTCCTTTTCATGAGAATGATATAAATGATAAAATTAAGAAGTACTAAAAATCGTTTCACCGGCGAAATCCTACAATTTATGGAGTGCAGCGCGAATTAATTGAACGGTTACGTAAGTTATGAATAATGCCCAGGCAAAATATTTACTGTGGACGACTCATTGATCCTTCAACGGCGACGTCAAAAATGCTCACTCGGACAAGGTCCCTGTTCCAGCGCGTTGCGAAACCGCCGCACAAAGGTAGCGCAGCTCCACGTCAAAGAGTTGATGTGAGCAATAGCAGAACGATCACTCGAGGAGCACAAAAGGTGTATCTGCAATAGGTCAATCACGAGTAACCGATCGCGGCGTCGGCGCCGGCGGCGGCGGCCCGTCCGAGTTCATTGAGTTGGAAGCTCGTGTCGCAAGAGGACTCTTTAGTTATCATATCAATAAGCCTCATTTGGCCCGTGCCAACGCACCGACAAGTTCTAGGCTGAACGGCGACCTGCCCCCTAATGGCCGCTTGTTTACCTTTGCTAAGCGGCTTTAAACGATTTCGCAAATCCCGTCGACGCTCGCCCGTCCGAATTTAACGACAAAAATATAATACTATTTGTAATACATAATATTCCCATTTCTTTGTACAGATTTGTTGCTTGTAAGTATACATTCGCGTACATAAAAATGAATTCGCGTTAATTTCTTCACACATTTTTTTTTCAATGTGTGAATAAAAAAAGTCGAAAATGGAGATGTAATAATAACGATTTTGGAAGTGTAATAAAGTGCAAATACAAGAGAGAAGAAATCGCTTAAAAATAGTACTGTATAATTTGAGTAAAGATATCATTAAACCATTCGCTTCGTACTTAGAAAAATATGTTAGAACATCAATCCTAGACATTGTCATTACACTGGTGACTGAAGTCGCTAGTAGTGCCCAACCGGCACTAGACCAGCGGTCTGGTGACAGCTAACAACACTAGGCCAATGTGCACACTTCATGTTTAAGTTCCTCCTCTATTCATATAAAAGTATAACCGACCGATGTTTGTATTTGAAAAATATTTATGAAACATCAGTATGGATGGAAGTCTTTATAACTGTGTTAAAACACAAAACAGTCATTTTTAGAGTTCTGTACCTCTAAAGGAAAAAGGAACTCTTATAGGAAGACTTTATTGTTAGTCTGTCCGTCCGTCTGATAAGTCTCTTTTTTTTCACGAACGTGTGGAGATATAAAGTTTAAATTAATACCAAATATGTACTTAGGTTTGGGGTCCCTTAAAGCTCTAAAACAAAAAAAAAGGTTTTAAGTCAAAATAATAAGTAAAAATACAGCCATTTATGTCTCTTGTACTTCGAAACTCGCAAGTAAATTAAAACTATAGAGTACTTTCCATTGACGTAGAATCATGAAATTTGACAATAATAAAGGTCTCACAATTAAAGGTAAAAAATGGACAAGAGCATGTCGAACCATACTAATTATAGGGTCCCGAAGTCATTATTGCAAAGAAATCTGCTACAGATGAAAAAAGTATGTTGTTACACTTTTTCCTTGATTTTCGCCCAGAATAGTTATAAACATTTTAGTCGCCTATAACTATAAAAACAAATAGACACGTCGACTATTACTATTAAAATAGTGCAAACTAAAGTGCATCAATAAAAGAGCGCATCTTTATGGCACTTACGTCTTTTTGTTGAGAAAGCTGTATATCATTTTCAAAATAATTTTCATCAAAGGTATTTATTAAGCGTTACTTTCGTTATTTTTTTCATATTTTTGAACATACGGTCCAGGAAATAGAGGGGGGGGCACAATTTCTGCAAATTTCGGGGCGATTATTTCCGAAATTATTCAAGTAATTAGAAAAATTACTTAGAAACCTTTAAACCTTTTGAAAAGAACAGTCGAAGTGTGTTGTGTATTGATGTTATAAATTGTTAATAATAAAAACAACTTGCTGCTTCACTCAGTTTTTGATTGTCAAAGGACTTTCAGATTGACCCAAATAAACATTGTGATTGAAATGGGGCGGTTATTAATTTTATGTTTACTAATACCTTCTGTCTTTGACGTATTTGCGGGATGTTTTTAACGTGATTTCATTTCACATATAAAAGTAAACGCAGATTTGAATGAATTAGAATGCAAATACTGAGAACCACCCATTTTTCCAGAATTCGTACTAAAGTTGATAAAACATATAGGATCACTTTGAATGTCACTGTCATTTTCACAATGACCCTAGAAACTTAAGATAAAATAGATACAAAAGGTACAATCAGCTAAAACGCACATCACATGTAAAATGATAACTTCATAAAGTGTTAAAGATAAGATTCAAAGGAAGTATGGGATTCAAAAACTTGGTTGATTGTAATATCAAATAAAAATAAATGTGATAAGGAATCCATTGAAAGGAATAATGTATATAAAATAAAATATTAATTTATGGTTACAATACGTTATACAATATAAACTCACCTCTATTTCTCAGAGGGGTATGCATATACTATAGATTTCCACATGGTGCGATCTTTGCACATTTTTCTTCCTCCACTGATATCTATCTATCTTTATGCAAGCTCGTCGGTTTCGGGTTTAAAATTTGATTCCTTTTTAATATGCCACCAATTTTGTCTACACAGGGTTTTCTAAGGCGACCCCTGCTGACTTTTCTATCACACATATTCGCTCTATAAATTTGTTTTGTCAGTCTACCTTCATTTATCCTTTCCAGATGGCTAAACTACCGCAACGTACCTTTTTCTACTTTAGCCACTATATCATCATTAAAGCCTACATACGTCTAAAAATTATATACATAATTTAGTATATGTAAAAAATAATATAGAATTGTTCGACCAAAATAGTGGTGGGCATATTTCAATACGAGAAATAAAAATAAACTGTATTTACCTTTTAGTCGATTTCACAAAGTTACAAACTCATTTCTGAGGCTTTGTGTGCGCTTGTTCAATAAAGCTCCTGTAGATATCCAAAACTTACCTTTAAATAAATTTGAAATCAATATTAAATTGTTACTTGTTAAAAAGGGTACCTATTATAAAATTTCCGATTATTTTTACGACAAAAGTCCTTAGATCTAACCAACTCGAGTTTTTATCGAGTTATGTCTTTGTATAATACTTTTGTTATTTATTGTTATTGTATATAATTGATTTTGAAAAGAACTATCTCCAAGTTTCTTGCTTGTTCTTCTTGATAGGAAACCGTCTTCAGAAGGAGTGATAAATTCATATTATAATGGTAAATTAATATTATAAATATGCATTTCAAGAGTTACGTGTATTACCAATTAAGTAAACTGATTTTTGAATTTCAATTTATATGTTTTAAAATGTGCATTAGTCGGTTATTTTTGCGGATTAAAAAAAGAGTAACATGAGATTGTTCTTGGTGCATCGGATTTTAATAGACTGATACTGAAATCGTTAAAATTGTAAGTGACAGTTTAAGATGCACTTTGGAAAACGAATTGCGTGCATCCGTCTCGTATTTATAATCTCAAATTTGAACTAACATTATAAAGCTGAAGGGTTTATTTGGGCGCGTTAATCTCAGCAGATCGATACAAGCGACAAATCTTCTCTATTTCTATAAACTTCAACGCTTTAACGTGTCCTATATTCGTCTTCCAAAATTAAATTTCTATTGGTTAAACCTAAGGAAGATAATGTACTGTATTAATATTAGCTTACGAGTTGTCACGTGATGTAGAAAAGCAAAAATGTTAATTTCGAAAGGCAAACATCGGACACGTTAAAGCGTTAGTGTTAGTGGGAATAGAAATGAATTGCCAGTTGTCTCGGCCTGCAGGAACTAACGATCCGAATAGTAGTCCTACTTGATAAATTATTCTCATATCGTGGAAACTTATAGGTTATATGATATAAAAAAATCATAGGTTGCCTTAGTATAAAGTCATCAGCATAAGACGCTTTCTGTCAAATTGGTTTATTGAAACAGGCATGTCTAATGCGGATTTGACGCGGGAGAAACCGCAGGCGCATTTGTAAAACGTCATGCGGGGGCTCATTCGTTTTTGGCTCGTGAACCATGACCATGGCTCACGTCATTTTTACATAGAATATTTTATTATAAAATTATATCGTATGAATTTAGTACTTACTAAGCGAATATAGTCGCATTATAAACGCCATATCGATATATTTTTTACATTTTTAAAATATTTCATAAGCTCTATGTGATACTTTATATATAAAAGTGATATAAATTGAATATTAAATGAGTTCGATGCGGAAATATGAAAATACTACGATATGGTGAATTAACATTTTGTCGCTGTGAAGTTAGTCACGCAAGCGTCGCAATGACGTAAATAAGAATGCAGGGACGAAGAAGAAGAGGTCGTGGAACATTGTACTTGCGAATTGCACAGCAATTCAAAGCAGCAGAGTTTCGTGCGTTGTACTGTAACGTCTGTTCTGTCTGGTTTAAATTTAACCCAATTTTTCGCATTAACGTAGTGATATTGTAATAGGTAATTAATTGGCAGAGTTCAGGTCACCGATCGAGGGCGGAATAAATAATTTGAAGCTGAGCCTAGAATATATTTAGACTAATAAAGTGCGGAAATGTTATATATACATATACATGAAACTGATATAGTGAATCTACCTCCTTGATATTATGATTGAATCCCTTGTGTTAACTTCTTACTCAAAAAGTATGAGCTTTGCATGAAACTATTGCACGAAAATGCATAGACGATCATGCATTGCCATAGTGTTGATCAACGATAGATTTATCGTATAGTAGTGGATGTTCGGTGTAAAAAAAAGTTAAATGTGTTAGAAATGTTTGATGTGCACCTGAGCCCGCATGGCGCGGGCCGAACCACGCCCGGGAGTCACCTGACGCCGTTGACGCTAGATGGTATCTGTTGATAGCGCGAACGCGAATGTTTTGTTTATACCTGTTTGATGGGATTTTAAGGCGGGCCGACTGCGGGAATTGGGTAAAAGCGATAATGCAATTACATTTAATGCGTTCTGGTTCAATATTTAGTGACAGGGAATTTGCAGATGTTTTCATAGTGCCAGGATAAGTGCTAATACAACAGTTTTATAAGAAGATTACAAAGTGACCAGTGATTTGGTTTTAAGCCATAATTATGAGTGTATAATTTAGGATGGTTGGCGTTAACACTTAAGTATATGCCCCGAAGTTATGGATTATACAATTTCAGACATTTTCAGAGGTATCTTATCGTTAGAAGGTTAAATTTTATCTATCTATATATTTTAATATTTTTAAACCATAATATAATATTTTTAAAAGCCTTTTTGATTTTCCCCTACCTGTCAGAACCCTATAGAAGCTAAATTTAGATAACAAATTCAAATAATATTTGGGAATATAATAAGCCAGTTGGTACTTCAAGTCAGTTTTTTTAGGTGATAAATTTCTTATTAAATGTGTGAATTCCTTTAACGTAGCTCCATCGATCCAGTGATACGGCGATTTTATTTCTAACAAAACTAGAAGCTAAATTGAGGACAAAGAAAAAAAATTTGATTCAAGTCATTATAACATATTGATGTTTTTTTTGTTGGTAGACATGTTATTTTTTAATTTGTATTAATGAAGTTATATTAATATTATGACATCGTAGCGGCTATAGAGGAATTCTCGTTGGCTAACCGTTTGTGTATTTACTGGCTGCAATTAAAAATTAAAGATATTGATGATAAATGGAATACCATATGCATGATTAACACAAAATTAAAGCTACTTTATTAATCGTTATCTTTTTAAATATTATATTTGAACTTATTTTACATTAAGAAAGAGTGTAGTGACATTGTTTTAAAAATGACTACAACAACAATAACTATGAGAACTACGTTTTAAAATATCAAATAAACGGAGATTACACCAACAATTTTTATTTGATTTTGTCAAATCAATTCCTAACAAAACTATCAAAATTCTTTGGAATCATTTAATTTATGTATATTCAGCGATAGTTTTTTTAAATATTTGAACTCATTTCGGTAGTACTTAATCTTTTTTTTTTTGGAAAGGAAGTAACATTAGGAGTGGTTTTATTTCAGTTTAGTAAGTTTCCGATAAAGCGAGCCATAAAGAAAATCATGAAATCCTTCAAATTGCGTTAGCGCATGCAAAAGAAACGGGAGAATAATTCTTTAACATACGAAACGATATCGAGGATTCTTTTCCTGTTGGAAACGAGATACTCAAAGTGTGGTCTCCTACAATTGTCGGCAAGATCTAAAGATCCTTTACCAAATAGTGGAAATTATTTATTATTCTGAATATATAAACGATACTTGGGAAAATTTCTTAGTATGTTGGGATATTTGAGGTACGTAGACGTCGTTATAATAATGTGAAAATTTAATGAATTAAATACTGTCATCATTCAACTTCAAGAAATCTTCAACGGCTTGCAGTAAAGATAAGTTTTATGTCAAAAATTGTAATCGGTTGTAATCAGTTGTAATGCGCATGCGTTCACAAGCCAAAAAAAAAAAATATAATGGGAAAATATAATAAAGCTGTACAAGACGTGTGACAACATTTTTTAGTGCGCTCTGTTTTATTTGAGTCTGACTGAATATTTTTATTGTATTTCGCAAAATGATATCGTGATGAGATAATTTTGATTATAATAATAAAACAATAAAAACCTTTACAAGTGATCTAATTTAGTTTATTCGGGGTTAGATTAGGTTCTGTCACAAATAAAATTCCTAAATCATAGCATTTATACTAATGCTCGTTCGACATAAAATTTCTTTAACAGTTTAAATGGTGCCCGAATAAGATACAGATTTTTCTTTCTAATTTTTTTTACTGTCTTGAGAACTACTTACATAAATTTACTCCTTCTTAAAGTTTTGTCTTACCTAGATATATGAAACCTTTGTGTACTCTTGAATTTATGCTCGGTCAAAGCCCTGCATAAAATAAGCACTAAATTCGACACTGAAAGTTGCTATGTCCTGCAGTCGCTAGGAATGTAGCACAAATCGGCGAAAAGGACACTTAGCCAACGACATCTTTTCATCTGCTACCTTTAGAGTTGTCATTAGACCTGATTGATAAGTACAGTGTCTGGTCATTCTCCCTTTTCCAACTTGTATCTGGGTAATTCCGACCACTTGAGCTGCTTCGCTGTACCCATTGCTCCATTCACAAATACATCTGACACTGCGTTAGAGCGCGAGACTCAACAGCTAATGATTTGTCGGTAAAATTAACGATGTACGATTTTCGCGCTGTTCCGTCATTGAATAGTCTAATTCCGTATTTTACAAAAATTTTTCTCTTCTCACGGTTTTCTAAGAACTCTCACAGGCTTTGTTTCTTACTCGATTGCGCTCCAATAAGCTCATTTTCATTATATATTTATTAATTCGCCTGACGCTATCTCATACGATATACATGTGAGGGAAACTTATCCATTTTTTTTTTGTTAGCATCACTAAAAAAGTGATTCCATGAAAATAATATTTTGTTTCATGTTTGTTAGCCATCGCATGTGTTGTGTTATATTTATAGTTTAAGTACGTGATAGAGGCATAATTTTTATAGTACAATTTTATAATATTTTATAAAAATATTTTGTGTTTAGTCAAATAAATGGAAAGAATGAGAAGACGTGTCCACGTGTTTTATGAAAATTCCTTTGTACTATTGTAACTAAATTAGATATAATTATACGAAACTATAGATTTTATACATTTGTAGTACATTTTATTTGATTTTGCAGTTCTCTTGAATTTATTTGTAGTTTTTAATTTTTCTGGTAGTCAGTATTTTCATTAATAAAAACATTAATTTTATAAGTAGTCGGTTTATATACTTCATTCACTAAAACAATAATTTCAATATCAGTCGAATAACCTATTTTCTATTTATTTTATTGATTAACTTTTGGCGGTAGTTGATATGTTGACCGATGACGATGATGGTGATAGCACTAAAAAACAGAACAAATATATGTTTCATATCGCGTCAGTTAGGATTTCTATTTGTATTAGGGACCCATCTACATTTATAAATATATTTCTCCCGTCAGTTCGTCTGCCCGTTTTAATTTCTCTAATATATTCCAAAGTCTTTTTATTCTAATAAAACTACAACTACAAAGGTGCAAATAAAGCAATATCTTAAGGAATTGTTTAAAGAAACGATTCGTCTGGTATTGAAGTAATCTCATTATCGGGAGGAAATTGGTTAAAATCAAAGAAGCCACCAGACAAAGGAATTTGAATCAACACGCAAATTAGAATGAGAATTGAGAACGTGTTCAGGTTAGGGCTATGAAAGGAATCGAAGTCAGGTCGTGAGTGGAGACGAGGTCAGACTTGGTACTTATTTAGATGGCGCATGATTAACTGTCAGAAAGCAAAACGTCAGTTGTTAGGGTCAACATGGTCGAGAGAGGGTGCCGTAGGGTGCGCTTATGAACGAAATGGGCCGCGGCAGGTGAACGTTATGCATCGGCACTCGCACGCGCCGGTCACGCTTATGGTCTTTGTTGGTCTTTTATCATCACGTTGTGGCACTTTCTAACTCCAAATATTTTTGGAACTATGACACCTATGTTTATATTCTTTACACGTGACGTGTTAGTAATTAATAAACCTTTTTTCCATAAGACATACTTTTGGGTTTTTTAGAAGACCTGGAAATAATTGTGTAAAATATTTTGGTACATTCGAATATCCATGTTTTTTTTTATTTAAATATTCTTCAATAGATTCATCAGTAATAAAAATATTTAATTCAATTTATATATTTAAATTATAATAGTATTACATGTATATGACATATAAGCCTGACGTTAAAATGATTTTTCCAACTCGTCTTTGGTATCATAATTATTATATTGCAAATTCACTGAGAAAAGTGCTTTACGCAATAACAATTAAAATAACTGATTGTTATAAGATTTTGTTATTGATTAGAGTCAAAACTCCTATATCGTATATTCACCGAGGAAAGATATTTTAACTAAAGGCAACGGAATAAAATTTTTCCATCATATCAAATTTAATTTGCAAATTGAAAATTTGTAATAAAAAATAAGTACCTTGTTTTGAAAATTAAAAAGAAGAAATAAGATGATTTTATAATTAGTAAATAAAAATAGCAGATTTAAGTTTGAATTTTTCATTTGCAAAAACTTCACGAAAATTCAAAATACAGACCAGTGTAATTTATGTTGCGTTATGCTTAAATCTGCATTGTACAATTAACTTGCATAAGCCAAGTCTCCCTTGGCTTTTATTCAAATCTTTACGATCGCACGCATATAAATATATGCTTGAAAAGCATTAAGACGCGTAAACTTGTCCAACCCTCCATTACGTTAAAGGGCGTGAACTATAATCGATTTTTGATAGAGTACATATAGTTTTTCATCCAAAACAATTGGCCTCGCAGGAGCCGCCGCACGGATTCAATTCTAAACCGGTCGATATAACCCATCGATACGCATCGGGATAGCCGTAGAATAATAAATAGAACGGCGTTACAGTTAGTCCACAGTGTTTTAATGGCCGGCTCATTTGTTAGAGCGGGGGCAGCGGCCACTTACAGTAACATTAGTAAGGAAGTAATTGCGGGGGCGGGCCTGCGCCTTATCTGTTATTGCCGGAGACTGCGGCCGGCCGAACAAACGTTTCGTGCTGTGGGATTGGTATGGCGCTTAGTTAACTTTTAACTAAAACTTTCCGATGGAGCAGGTTGTCGATCAACTCCTATGGCTTAAATACGGATGGATCTCTTGAAATACTTATTTTAGTTACATTATTTTTGTTCCCAACGTCTTCTTGCGCATGTGCGAGTTTTGGAGTTTTTTTTATTCTTCCCTTACTTGCTATAAATTTCAAGCTGAAATCTGATGGGGTATCACAAAAGTCAGAAGAAGTGCGTTCACTTTTTACTCATCATTGTGTCACCGACGCCTCTATCGGTACTCCAATCGAAGTGCATTCTTAATAATGTTTGATAAATGAACATTTGAGTATTTCATTTTATATTCATTATATGTCTGCTGATCTCTTGAGTGAATATGAGCAAAAACTACAAGATTTTTTTTTTTATTTTTGTTCTTCATATCGATTGTACATGCAGTCAGCGGCCGGGGACACGTCCGCTTGTCGTGGACGCGGTATTCACCGACATCGCCCGGATACCTACCCACCTGTGACGCGAGATAGGGACCGGTGCGACGCGTCTAGCCGATCATTACGGATTATTATTGAAGGGTGCGCGAGGCGGGCGGGCGAGAAAGCGCCAACCGCAGACATGCGAGGCGACACTGCGCAGTCGACGCGCAACTTTCTGAATTCCATATCGTCGTGTTAGCGCATAACCGGCGCGGTTTACGTTGTGCGCAAAGGAAATTAGTTCAGGTTTCGCCATCCGCACAAAGTTATTATTCAAAACAATTCTCCGCTTTCATTCGCGTATTTTGGTATAGGCATAAATAACATTCATTAAGAAATTTATTGCTTATTAAATAAGTTGGTTAGAAATAATTGCGCTCGTAACGAAATAAGTATATTATGTTTTTATATATACTTTCCTTGCAGAAATAATTATCCCAAATAATTATAGTCACATTTTTGGTTAAATTCCTTAAAATTGATTTAGATTTGCTGTCAAAATCAGGTGTTGACTTAGAAGTAAGTTACACAGCAAAAAGTTTATGAATTTTACCAAAACACAACATTGACATAAATTATACATAAATAAATGTAAACATGACGTTTTTGTACTGCACATTAAGCATTATGAACAGAATTCAAATTTGTACTAATATTTCGTGCTGTAGAAATTTCTGGTTCTAATTCCAATTAACATAAACCATCGATGCACAACTAATATGAAGTATACTTATTTATTAAGAAAATTATGTGAAACGCAGTGGTTCTTGGAACGTAACGGCCGGCTGACGCTGCGCTATCAGGTTTCGCAGCTCTCGCACCGCGCCCCCGTCGCACTGCATTCGCGTATCTAACTACCGCTTTCTGTTGTACGCCCGCGCGTAACAACTTTAATTATGACGCGCCCGCTGCACCCCCCACTCTCTTATTGTGGACGTGAATTGCGTCTTGTTACTCGTCCTTTCATCCGATATTGTCCCTCTCCTGCTTTTTTCTACACCATATATAGAGTTCATGCTTTTGAAAAGCACGCTACGATTATCGACATATTTAAAAGTTTTCACACTAGAGTTTTCACAGAATCTACATTTGACTCGCCCAATAACCGGGTACCCGCTTAATATTTCGACAAGTTGAAACTGCTTAGCACCAAAGTGATAGGTGCGTTAAATCTATCTAATCTAATCTAGAAAAATGCAGGGAGCCATTCAAGTATCATGCAGGCGTCGTGTGGGGATGGAGCGGTCTTTGCTTTGCTCATTTTTGATGATATTGGGTCGGGAGGTCTGGATGATGATCGTGTTAGTAGTATTTAGTTACTTTAAGTACCTTTGATTTTTCTGCAAAATTCTGATTGGAACACTTGACAGCTCTTCTTGTCTATGTTTGAAAGCGAAAAGCACGTTAAGAGATTCCCTTAATTGCTTGCTCGCTCTCACGAGGTGGTTTTTAGTTAGGTTAGAAAGAACCTAAGATAGGGGAATCACCGTGCGCGCTATTTATTTCTCTGAATTTACACGATCTCATACTGTTTTGATATGTTGAGTTTGGCGTGTTATTAGTTATCGGTTGCTTTACACTGATGTATAAGAAGGAGAAGACGGACAGTCCCGCGCTCAAAAACTGCTGTGGTAAATTAATGATTCAATAGTCTTTTAGTATTTCATTGCGTTTGGTGTATTTTCGTTACACCTTCCGACATAACGTTCAAAATGTTCTATCAAAAAATGCGTAAGTAACACGTTAAAAGTTTTGAAAAAGGATGGTATTTCCTACTTTCGATAAGCAAAATTTATTTTATTTATGATGAATGCTCAATCGTGTATTGAGGATTTGATATAGTACATCAAATTTGAAGCACTATCAAAAGCTGAGATATAAATCGACTTAACAGAAATGTAACTAAACAATACCAATTTTGTACTTTCTTGGAGAAATTTTCTGTGTTATCACAATATCCGTTTGTCTACCAATAGACTCAGTTCTTATACTCGTAGAGTTGCATTTGTTATTTATACTTTTATAGAATTTTAAAATTACATCTAATAGACAACTTTAGAATAAATTAATCCATTCCAAGGAAATTGATATAACTTATGTTTCGCTTTGTTTTTTAATAGAATACGTACAATATATACCTAATATATATCTATTTATCAAGAAATATTATATGTAATGTTATATGAATTATCACCTTGTTTTATGATATAAATAATAAGAATATTTGTATTACTATACTCTACACACCTTAGAAATTGTCAAGTTTTTTAATATATATTCGAATCGATATTATAATAATAACATATTGTATTAACTATAATTTCGTGTTATTTGCAAGTAAAATTTAATTCTGCCGAAAAATATTTTATGATTCTGTTCATTTAGTAATCAAACTAAAAAAATAAATAAATAAAATAATTTTAAACTTATTTTGTTCCTTATCTTATTCTGTTCCTGTTCCTGTTCCTGTCTTATTATGTTCCAGTAACAAAATGATCGAATTGCGTACTTTTTGTATTTAAAAATAAACTTTTTTCTTATGATCTTCCGACTGAAACGTCAGACGAAAAATAACGTTCTCTTCTTTGTTTTTTTTACTATTAAATGGTATTGTAAAATGTGAGACAGAGATATCATGTACATTTTGCGCCGCTTTTCGATGTTAAAATAATAAACAACTTGTACATTTTTCCTTTGGCATCTATGTTGTTTTACCATTGCTTCATTTTGCCTTTATTTAAATGGTTTTAATTTTTTTAATAAAACAAAATAAATTAATAACGTTCATATTTTGAGAATATAGTATTTTAAAAATAACTTATTTCCAAAAATATTAAATGTGCTTTGAATTCTTTTATAGCCTTTATTTCTAGACTTGATAAGCGCTGCTCATGTTGTTCCAAAATGAACAGCAGTTATCATAACAACATAACAATGTTGTTGGAACAACAAGAACATGTTGTTTAACATGTTCTTCCAACATTTTTTGTCAAATTTTGTTATACCTATTTGTTTTATAACTCACTGACCCCAATTCTCCAACTTTTGAATTTTCGTCTGTCTATATGCCTCTTAATTGCATAGAAACGGTTTGACCGATCTTTATTAAAAAATTCGTATTGTTACAGTGAACTAATGTGATTGCCCAAATATGTGATTTCAATGCATGCACCTATTAACCTAAAAAAATCAATTATTATATTTGCATTTATTTTTATATGAATGTGTACCTATATTCCTCTTCTCAGTTTTATTGCGCCTTCAATAATGATTCAATTTAAAAAAGTATTGAAAATAACAAATTTTTAATTGTATTTTAAAATTGACATTTATTGTATAGACATTAAATAGTATTTAGAAATTGATTCCTAAATATTGATTAGTCTTAGTGACTACAATTCATAACAATACGTACCATAAATACAAAAGTTGTGTATTGTATTGATCAAAAGTGATTTTATGTAATGATTTTTGGGTTACGTTCGCAAATAAAACCGGCGATTTCATTGAAACGTTAGCCTTTTTGTAACACTGCTAAAGCACTCATTGAGTTACATCATCGGCAGTCAAGAGTACTGCACACTTATTAGTTGATTGACAGATTTATGACGCACTCAAGGAAAGACATGCATTAAAGTGGACATTAAAATACAGACTTTAGTTTTTACATGCAATTTCATAATTAAGGTGCCTTGGACGAGGGTTTGAAAATAGTTTATTCTCAAATATAAGGTAAAGGATAACATAGATTAATAAACTCATTTTTAATCATACAACATTACATTTGTAATCGGAAATGTTTAGAGAAATTGCACTATTTGAGCAAAAATCTACAAGTGATTCGTCTTAGACTAAAACCTCTGTATCAAAATCATGCGGACTTGTATACGACTTTTGGCATTTTTAAGCGCTACACTACAAATAAGACTGGAGTTTTCAGTGTACTAGCGGCCAGTACCGCTAATCTGATTCTAAAAGCTGCCCTACCCCGTTATGCAACGTTTTAGCGCTACCTTTGGGTCAAAATTTAATTTGTAATTCATTCACATCACCTATGAAGACAATTAAAAACCTCATAAATCACCAATAGCACTCTAAGTTATAAAATGATCTACAATCAACGCTTAATTGTTACTTGGGGAAAAAGTTTGCTTAGTATATCAATAGATGGAGTAGTTTACTAGAAAAATAAAATGAAAACAATTAGCTTGTCGATGAAAAGCCATTCACCGATTGATTTACCACGAGATCTCCGAATCTACAAGCCAGATCGAAATGAATTTCGTTCAGGTGACGTATCACCTAAACGAAATTCTTTGTTATATTATACAATCTATAGTTTGTATAACAAATTATATTATATAAACTATAATATAGTTTGTTATATTATACTTCTGAAACTGTTTTATGGAGGCAAAGTACACTATGTGAGATGCGTCTTTTCAATTTCTTAGCGGTGGCGAGAGTAGGATGGCATAACATATAAAAGTGAATGCCTATTTTGTTGATTTTCTTTACATACCTAAATATTGATCCAATTACTATGAAACTGACGATATTTTGTAGTTTTAAACGGAAAGGTTTCTGAAAAAAAATGCTCGATTTCCTCCCGAACAGCTGAGGTACTTGTACTTTTGAATCAAACTACTGAACTGATTTCAAAAGTCACTTCGCTGATAAGAAGCGTCTTAAGTAAAACAGACTGTTAATATTTCGCTTTGTTTTCGTGAGTAGGGGTAAAGTAATACCTCTAATTTGGAATACCGGCATATCTCGTAAACAAGGACTCTTAGATGTAATAAACATTGATCGTTTATCTCTTTCAATCACTATACGCACTACACTATTCGATGTGTCAGTCGAACGAGGAATTTGGTCGTGGCAAATGTGTTTTGACGCCGTCAAAAACTTTTGCTAATAGTGTTGTATTTATTGCTTCTGTACATAACGTACATGTATGTTTGAAAGTTTTAAACGCTATTTTCTTTCTTTAGGCTAGTTTCAAAATATGCATATAATTTTGAATTAGTTGAGAATGCTAAATATGACAGTTCTTTTTTTTGAGTTCTTGAGCATTAGCCGACAAAATAATCATTGCGTTTTGTGTTTTTTTTTCAAAATTGCCGCCAATAACTCAAAAGGAAAACGAAAATAATCATACGATCCTGTATGATCGTATGATATTTTGATGATATTTTATGACGGAAGCTATTAAAATGGTTACAGAAAAAAAAAGTTAAGAATAATTCAGTAGATTCAACTGATGACGAGAGTGAGCTGTTTGTCATTGACAGTGAGCCCGTTGCCTTGACGAGATGTACACAATCTGAAGATGCGGAGTGTATTTTCTGCCATATGCTCTTTTTCATTGATACTCAAGGGTAAATCACGGGAATTTCTGGACACATAATGATTGCGCTGTCGCAAAGTTTGACACCTGGATTTGTGATTATTGCATATAATTTTAAGTTCCTTCTTATATTCCTAAAAATTCTCTTAGAAGTCTATATAAATTTTTGGATAGTTTTTATTCTGTTTCATACTTGGGGTACCTATTCCATTACTATATACCTTTTAGTTGATTTTGTTTTTGAGAAATTATAACACTTGTTATTGACAAAATTCGTCAACAATTATAATTTGCGTTTTACATAGTAACAGTCTTGTATTACATTTTATATAATACAATCTCTTTATCTTTTTTTGTAGCATGAAACTTATAAAATTATAAATAGTCTATATATTATAATAAGCAATACTAATATTAGAATATTATATCATTTTAACGATGAGCTTAACTAATATTTTTTCGTTCCATTAAAATGGCGTTTTTCTCATTGCGGGATCGCGATCAGGACACAAGTTGGCGTCGAGAATCATCGAAACCGAGAATGAGACACCTATTGGGGTAATAATTGAGGCCATGATCGGTGGTCGATATATAAGGTGAAGAAATTCACTCCTTGTCCGCTTAGATGGAACCGCGGGTTGAAGCTACTTTGATAACTATGTGTCTTATTTTTATGCCTTAACGCTTCAAGATTGCAAATTGTGCTTATTGGGTTTAGAATGTCATTTGGTGCGTTATCATTACAAAATTCTTTAAGGTAATAGAATCAAAGAGATTAAAAATTTAGATTACTTTTGTACAGACTTTCTATTGAAAGATTAAGGATGAGATTTTAAATAGCCGGCTCTCTTTGAAACTTATGAATACTTCATAAAGGAGATGCAGTCCATTCAAAATATGTGTATTTAAACAAAATTATAAATTTAGGCAAAATACCTGTTTTAATTTTGTATCTCAATATCCTAATACGGTTTATTGGAATTTTTAAGAAACTTTCCAAACATGTTTCCTATTTGAACAGAAAAAATGTTTTGCATTTTTTATTTGTACAATATAGATTTATGATTGTGCACAATGTAATATTCATTTTTTGACAGGCGCCTCTCTACGACCTTTAAACGTTTGTAGATTTAATTATAAAGCATAATAAAATGTTATTCAAACAGACAAAAACCATTAGCATAAAAGTTCGGCGTGTGCAACATAGTTGCAGAAATATGACGTAGTCCAAAAAAATTAACTCTAACAAGTTTTATGTACCTGGCTTTAGGAGTAAGTTGCAAGCCACGGAAAAAGAAATATCAAAAAATAACGTGGATTTGTTGTGAACAAAATATCATTATATTTTATTAAATTATATTCCTTTTCGGCTAAGATTCTCATATTATTCATTCAGTTTTTAATTAATTATTTATACGTTTTGCGATCGTCCAAAGCCACACCTAAAAAAGTTATACGTTTTTATCTACACGCACGAGCTGTGCTGCGCCTCCAAACCGATTGCTAATCAGACGTCTTTGCGTTTGTTTTCAAATTGCATTAATTACTATCGATACACACAAATCGTTTACAAATCATTAACGTCCTTCATACGAAATGAGAATTATTCGTGTTTATATAAACACGAAAATATATAAAATTGGCGTATATTTGCGAATCGATTCTTTTGTATGGAGAAAGATATCAATGTCTACATACGTTTTGAATCAGTTCTGAAATTTATTTTATTAGCTGTAAAATCTGACGGAAGAGCTAAACAGGGTCGTGCTTATTCATTGTAGCAGTGCCATAAACAAGTGCCATATTGGTGTATCTGATGGGCTTGCCCTTGTATGTAAATTCAGGGCAGGCGGCAGATCAGTTCTTGGAGTTTTCGTGAAATGGAATTTATGAATTGTTTATTACTATTAGTTTAAGGTCTAGCGCATAATTGTAATCTACAGTATGAATTTCATTTGTATATTAGTTCTATTTGTATTATAATAAATTATTTTTATTACTATAAACATAGAAATGGTAATTGATTGACTGATCTGAGCAGTGCCAAAACAATTGTATTAGAAATACGAAATTTCTACAGCACATTTATTTTGTTGCGTGCGCTTCAATTAGAAACAATTTAAAAAAATCAATTGTCAAAAACGTGTTAAATCAAGGATGAATGTTTGTATGCCGGGTTCGTTTTTTCTAAAACAAAAGTACTAATTAGTGCTAAGGCCATTAAATGCAAATGAAAAAAAAAATTTTTTTCAGTATTAATCAGTATTCTACATCAGAGTACAAAAAAAAAGAGATGGAAGTCCGAATGAGAATTTCAATTTTTATAAAAGAAGAGATATGAAAATGATTCAAGGGACTATTTATTATAGTAAAAAAGTTATTATCTAAGTCTGTTAACAATTAAACGCCCTGACATGGAAAAAATGAAATAAAAGTTTATAGGGGGGGCTTCTATTTTAATGAAGGTAAAGACATGAAAACCACTGTCAAGACTATTGTATTAATTTCAATAAAAAAATAGTACTTCAGCATTTTTGAACATTCGGTGCCTAGGGGTATACAGTACCTATTGATAGTCTGTCCTTACGGGAAAATATGCATAAACCATAATGTTACGAAATGTGCCCCCAAGCTAAAAGTAGAATTGCAAAATAACTCCCCTATAAAACATATCCCGAGAATAGAATTCACTAAACGAACACGCCCCCGCGCGCGCCTCGCACCGCATGTTACCGCTGTCGACGCTTTGGACATATATTTACAATTTTTAAAAAGTCCTATACACTTTCGATCAGGTAGGTATCTGAGGTGTACCGCAGCGGAATGTTTCTGTGTTACTTTCAGCAAAGGACAAATCCCTAATTTATTCATTTCATTTTACAGAGCTATAGTGCCTGAGCTCTATATTACACATATTCTAAACATTAACAACTGCACGATAAAAGTATTCGTGTGTCCGTGCGATAACGAGGCGGGCTGTTAATATATCTCTTTATTAATTGACATTAAATACTTTTCATTTATATTAGCACTGTTTCCAAGACTGAGTTAGGAGAATATTGTTTTTTTTTCACTTTGAACTCATTTTAACGAGTCAATGATGGAAGACAAAGCATATCGCTCTTCGTTAAAAGTTATATGAGACTGTACTCTAAACCACATGAAGTTGTCAGGCGCTTCATAAAAAGATTTTTTGAAGCGAGTGCGCTTTAGATAGAGTAAATAAGAAACGAAAACCGTATTCATCCGTTCTGTGGCGTGTTCACGCTCGAGATGCAATAAATCACGACCATTATTTGTACGTTTCGGACGTGGGTAACGCCGTCTACGACGTTATGTCGCATTCCAATTCACTCCTGTCAAAGTGAGTTATCGTTGAGATGACCCGCCGAAAGGTTAAAACGTCTGTAAGAGCGCAGGTCCGTGTGACGCGGCCATTAAAAACTTATTTATCCATTGACGGCGCCATCTTTCGGTACCCTTCGTGGGTACGAATTTGAAAATTGCGTCGATGTTGCAATAAAAGTTGTCAATGTCAATCAATATTAATGTGAACGCACTAATCTCAGGAACTATCGATCGGATTTGAAAAAAATATTTTTGTCTTCGATAGTCCGTTTACGGAAGAATTCCACAGACAGGCTGTATTAAAATTACGCTTCTGCCATAATCTTCGGGGCGATAACCATAAACATCAATCAATCTGGTAAAATGTAGGCAATGTTAGCAACTTGCGGTGCGGTTTGCTGTGTTGCATTTTCGAGTTCGACATCGTTCATACTTTTTTGTTAAACAGTGTTATTGCTTCTTTTTCTGCTATTGCCTTTTCTAATTGGTAAGTGAGCCGGTTAGTATCGGTTATCGAGTTTTATACTTTAAAAGGGTGCGTATGTGCAAGATAGTATTGTTTCTTTTTACTTTATACAGAAACTATTGTTAAATATTAGTATTCATATTTTTTTTATGTATGTAATTAGTATTTTTTTTAGTGCAAGCTCAGTTAATTATTGACAGACATGGCCATAAGGGGTGTAGCCTTGATATTAAAGGCTGCTTAAATACCTAGGAACGATTGCAGAAGAAATTGCCCTGCCTGTGGCCTTCGCGGGCACTTTTCTTGTAACAATATTCCTGTTATTTTATTTACAAGTATTTGGATACTGGTTCATATTAGACACTGTATTTTCTTGTAAGCAGGTTTCCTATGATTAATGTTTATTGATTAACATATAGGGTACATTTAATTTTGTAAATCGTATTGCTTGGTGTCGTAATGGTATTTTCTATTGATTAAAGTTAAAATAAATAAATCAGTTAAACCTTAGTAGTTTATTTTATTGAAAGTTTATTTCGTTCCATTTTTCTGAAAACAGTTCATTATTTTCATTTACAGCAAGGGTATAGTGACTATTATTAAAAAGAATATTACATTTCGTAATGCCTAGTACATAATTATTACTATTCAATATTACGTTTTGCAATTTTACATATATAGTTGTAATACTTAACACCAAGTTCTACATTTCCCGTTAAGTAATTATTAGTATTAAAAGCTATGTTTTGTAATTCTTGTATGTATATATTATATTTAAAACCACATCCTATATTTCTAATATCGGAAGAAATATAAATTGTGGTATTAAATATGATACATATATACTGGAAATTACAAAATATAGATTTTAATGCTGATGATTACTTAACCTGAAATGTAAAGCTTGGTATCAAGTATTTGATCTATACACGAAAAATTGCAAAACATAATATTGAATACTAATTATTAAGTTAATCATTGAAAAGTGTAATATTTATTATTATTAAATCACACCAGAAACTAAAAAATATTATATTAAATGATTTATTACATTTAATTTGATATTTTTTAGTTTCTGGTCATAACTAGGTCTGGTCTGGTCTGGTCATATCAAAAAATAATAAAAACACAATACTCAATCCTACTAATAATATATAATTGGAATTGTAAAACATATTATAAAGTAAATATAACTGCTCATCAGAAATTACGAAATCAGTACTGAATCTTATTAACTAAATACTTGGCATTACAAAAGGTTTTATAATAACAAGAAAAAGTCGTGACGTAATTTGGGCAATTTTAAAACTCGCTACTAAAAATTAGTAAAAGGAATTACTAAACTGAACTTGTAGTATTTACAAGACATGTGTTATCTTTGGAATTATTCATATTTTAGTAATCATTAATGTGTTTCACAATTTTTTTTCTCTTATGTACCTTGATGTACGTAGGTTTCTCTTTGTGACCCATGGGGCTTTTATTTTTGTGTTTAATGGATGGTTTCAAAAAAATATTTCTATTTTGGTTTGGAGCTTATATAATAAATACCATATGGCATTATAGTTTTTTTTTTAAATCCGATTTTTAGCATAAAAATTACGCGGACATTCTTAAACTAGTTTCTAGAGAACCTCTTAGATATTGCAAAAAAATGTACAATTATACCTACTATTCTTTTATACTGATATTAATTTACTGGTATCCTATGATACATTATGGATTAAATGTCAAAGATGAACATAACTTTAAGATCTATAACGATTTCGAAGAAAAATTTCCGAAATTATCCATAAATTTATAAAGTAGCTAGGAACGCTTACTTACAGTTTACGCGCCCATTCATTATTTCATCATACATACGGTTAGTTAAGTGATGTTTGATATCGGAGAAAAATGTACAATCTCCATTTACAAATCTACACTAACAAGGTCGTATTAGTCCCTGTTACGATTCTATTTCTTATAAACATATAAACTTACAACATCCAAATTTAAAATTTGCATTGATTTGCGCTAAAATATTTCCTACATCGACTAATTGAAGGACAGCGGCGTCTGCTCTGCGTACACAAATGATAATCTTAACTTGATTCCAGAAATTAAGGCTTTGCTCACAGTCCGCTCTCGTCGACGCCCTCCGCCGAACTGCTCGCGGCTCTAGTTAGTTTAGTTATTATACTAATTTATACTAGTTTATTATACTATATACTAGTTTAGTATTATACTAATTTATATATAACTATAAATTTAAACTAACGAAATAATTCTGACCGAGAGTACTGAATTTTAAAAAAATAATGAGAAAACGCATTCACAGACTTTTTTGATTAGTTATAAAAATAAGTTTAATAGTTTTGTTTATTTAAATATTTCATTATTTACGACTTTTATATATTTCATTCATTACGTCGTATATTAAAAAGCTACACGTAATATTTCAAAAGTGATATAATAATTAATTACAAGGTGAAACAAATATACATTCGATTTTGACAATTATAATGATGCAGTTGCTTTCGGGGTCAATGCTAGCTAACGAATACGCCAAATGCTTGAAAGCAGACGTCATTACTGATTGTTTGTTTCTTAAATATAAATAAACATAAATAGAAAAGTACAATTTTGATAGTTAAAACTTTTATCTATTTTTGAAATAATAATAATCACGTTAGTTTAACACATAATTTCTTTAAGTAATTTTTTACGTAAATAAATAAAAAAAATACATATAAACATTTAGTCGTAATGTAATGTCGTTTTATTACTTACTTTTAAAGTTTATTTGAAACAAAAAGGTAGTACACGGACGACGTTTATAGATTATGAAAATATATACATGTACTTTTATTTCTGTCATTTTTATTTCACGAGCTGCCGTTTTATTTATTGACAGATATTCATTACTACGTTTCGGTAATGATTAATAACGATAAACACAATAAAAAAGTATGTTTACAAAACAAGTTCTACGCTCTTATCGAGCTCGCCGGATTAATGGTGCTGTCGGGCGCCTGCGCGAGTGCGGAGGTAAACGCGAAAGTCAACCGCCGGCCATCGATCACCGCTTTTGTCAAAAATGTTATTCATTTTATATGACTGAAAAATTAATACGGACGTTTAAATTTTTCTTTTATTTTTTTTTGCAGAAAAAAAAATTGCTGACAATTAAAAAAATTGGCTTTCGAGTCGCTATTCGTTGTTTTTTGATTCGGGCTCATATCTGTTTACTCACAATACGCTTAAGAATGACGACGGTCGCAAGAGTCGGTTGAATATTTTGGTTGCGACTCCCAGAACGTAGCTGCTTTTATGACACGACATGACTCGTTTTAGACACATTTTATTGTACGTCTTCCATCGACCAAACGCCCGATATTAAGGAAATAAATCGCACATAAAAGCAGTCTGCTATTCGACTGAGCGCTTTTTGCTTCGAGAATGATGTTTGTAATGAACTTCCGCAAGCTATTGCGAAAATTTGTATGATTGAAAGAGAGATGATTCGATATAAAAGTCGAACACAATACTTTTTGTATACTATAGAAAGCATTGCTTTCGTTAAGTTCAGGCGAAAGTTACCCATAAAGTTAGAGTAATCCTCAAATTTTGTTTATTTTGTTTGGGAGTCACGAGAGAGAAATAAAAGTTTTGGCACCATTTGTGATTTGGGTTATTATTTTCACATGTACAATTACTTCTTCTGCCTTTACCTTTTTTTTTTAAACTTTTTTGCCGTTTCAGTCTGCTTTTAAAAATTTGACTTACTTCATTACTTGCTGCACTTCAATTTTTATGCTTTCTTGTGCTTCGTTTTTATCTTCTACAAATTCAACATTGCCCACTTCTGATACATTAATCTCATAGTATTCTCTTATATTAGATTGAATGTTTTTTAATATCCTTATACAGCTTTTCTTTAATTTACTTATTTCATTTAATCTATTCAACTTTTCATACTTATCTGCGTTTTTATATCTATGTACTACATTACTATTTTGTTTAATTTACATGGTACATACTTAATCTAAATAGTTATTCATTAGTTTTTATGTTACTTTTTTTTACTTTCACCATGTGTTGCCTTTGTCACTTTAATTTATTTCTATTTCAGGCCCACCGTTATAACATCCAACAAGGACTTCCCCGTATTTTGTTGATCTTATTAGATTATCATCATCATTGAAAATTACATTTATGTAAATAATATGTTGTTTACATAAATGTCATAATTTACATAAAACGTAATAATCCACATAAGAAAATTGAACACAAAAATGACTTACCTTGGTGTTTTGCTTCAGAAAAAATAAGTGACATAAATAACTTACAAAAACAATTGTAATACAAAATTATTAAACCACTTTATATATATTGCGAATATATGTAAACTAAGATACAATAGTGTAGGAACAATAATTGTCTATCATGTAAAACAAATTCCGAATGTTGATTTTCTAGAAAGAAGATTTATTTATTAGAAAAATTAAATATGACTCGATTTTAAACTAAAAACAAATACGCAGTTTGGATGGTAAAAGTTAAAAGTTTTCATGAATAAACTTAAATGTCTGCATATGATCACGAAGCAGCAAAGAAAAGATTCGGCAAAATAAACATTCCAAAAGCCAAATTCGTTTTTCGCCGCGATCCTTAAATCGAGCCGGGACACGACGCCAGCGCCGCGCCGTGTCGCCGCGCGAAAACTTTATAAATCCTCCGGCCCGATGCGACACCGCGAGTTATGTCTCATTGTAAATTTCATCCACGCCGGAATCCCACTTTACTTCACAATCCGTGACTCCTTAAATTTCACGGCATAAGAATTATATTCGCGCGGAATGCGACGCTGCGAGTGATAAAATTTTCCGTTTTAAAGAATTAATTTGACGGCAGTCGCTCGCCGTGTGGTGGATTGCAAACGTTTGCGATTGGCCTCTTTAATGTGGTGCATGAACGTTCATGCACCGCAATAAAAAGGCCATTTTTTTCGTTGGGAACATTTCCCCCAGCCTATTTTATAATTGTAAAGATCATAAGAAAAGGTTAAAACATGTTTTGAACATGCGATTGATACTCAATAAACAGGTTTGGTAGCTTGAACCAATTATTCATCCTTTTTGTTGACAGTCAGCAAAAATAACGTTCCATTATAAAAATGAAACGTTATTTAAAATAGATAGTTTAAAACATAGGCCGTGTATTTATAACATCGTTTTGTCCAGGAGCGCAGCAATAAACAAAATCAGCGAATGAAAATAATGTCTTTATATGCTTCGTTGAAGAATATTGGGATTGAGATCAGAACCGCCATAGAGGTTGGGATTACAATAAAAATAAGTTTTAAGATTTGGACTATAGTTGAGCTAAAGTTGAAATAGGACATTTATTTAACCAGGATTTGAATTTAAGACGATAGCGACACCAGGCACGAAATATAAATTTAGATACACTAATTAATATTTAATTAATTTGGCATCTACATATTACAACATAAATATATTTATTTTATTGTACAGAGATCCTTAAATGCACGAGTTTAACTTATATTTTCAGTAGAAACTTATATGTAACGAAATTATTTAAAAAATGTTCCAACAAGTTATCATCATGTTCTTTTAAACGTATAAGTAAATTCTTGTGATCAATATAACGACCCAGAAATAAAATCCATTGAAAATTTATAATAAAACGTGTCGAAAATAAAATGAAGTTCTCAAACTGGATACCATAAACCAACAGGATCCATTCGAATGGCCCCCCACAAAGGCGGCGCGGCGGCCTGAACTTCACAATTAGCCGTTATTGTTGTACTACTGCCATAATTAAATTGATTATGGTCCAGAGTAGGTGTTAAAATGAAGATTTATGTCGGCGACATTCACACTGAACTTTAAAAGCTGAACTGCGCTTCGTACGGACCGCGGACTAAGAAAACCGTGGAGATTTCTAGAGATTTTAACAGTTAAATAATTTTTATTTGTTATTGTCATAATATGAAAGGTTTTTCTAATTTTTATTTCTTTCGCAATTTTCGAACATCCTGCTTTTTTAATTTTTAGTCTGTCTAGGGTTTCGTACATACAACGAAATAATGAAATAACTAAAACCTTATAGAGATACTTTGTGTCTGTGTGTATGTCTGTCTTAGTCTATGAATCCGGATCTACTAAAGAAAAAAAGTGCCATTCGGTAAATGTATATAAACTAATCACGAAAATATAAGGTAAGTGAATGAATTTTGATTTGAGAGGTTAATTCTGAAGGTTAGCTAGAAAATTATAAAAAAGTTATCAAGTCCAACATGTGACATATGAAAGAAACGGATATAAAAAAACATAAGAAAACTTACCATCAAACTCTTATCGCAGAAACTATTGAGTCTAAAATATAGAACAAAAATTTTAAATGCGGTTAACCCTGAAGGCCAACCCTGAACTTTTCCGCTATTTTTGAATTTGAAACACTAAAATATACAGGATTTGACGCGATTTCTTGAGTTGAACATTTTGAGAATGCGAATTTGATTCGATACAGAATTTTAGAATGTTTTTAGTAGAAGTTTTTGAAATTTTTTTTTGATACCTGTTGAACAATTTAATCGATTTTGACTGAACTAGCTACAATCAACGCAGATTTTTAAGTTCCATAAAAAAATTCAGAACATACATTTAATTAGTGTAATGCGTAATTAAAGTTTACTTTTTCTACCCAGCATACCATTAAGGTGCGCTTGGTAGAAATTTGTTGTTCTTAACACGCCTGATATGATCTCGAAACTGGAGGTTCCTATCAAGCGTGATACCTAAATATTTATAATTTTGTTGCCACGGACTGTGCGAATTGTAAATGCGAAGGGACGGGGTACCTTGAGCAACGACCACCGAGCTCCTATATTATCTATATATAGAAGAAGTGGTCGCTAATTTCTCGGGGTTTACCTCGATCCTCCAGGTTTGGAACCATTGAGCCAGCTCATCGATGGCCTTCTGGAGATGAGGACTGATGCTGCGTTCTGTTTGGCAGCGTAGATAAAAGGCAGTGTCGTCGGTTAACAAAGCGAGCTGTACGCCTGCCGACAGACGCGGTGTATCGTTAGCGTACGTGGAGTACAAAAGAGGAGAGAGCGTGGAGCCTTGTTCTTATGAGTCTTCTGGAAGAGTGAGTATTTTCATGTCTGAACATTAAATATCTGTCAGGTAATGATGAATAATATGAATGAGATGATCTGAAACTTCCAGGAGGTACACCTTATAAATAAGATTTACGTGTCAAGCTTTATCAAAGGCCTTAGCCACATCAAAAAAGATAGATACGGTCCTTTTCTGAGTTTTAAAACCTTCCGTGATGTATTCTATTAAGAAGAGGGCTCATTAGGGACAAGAGTGGTTTGAACGAAACTCATGTTCAATTATAATAAGGTCTTTACCGAATAGGTGCTCGCTTAAACGAGTCTTAAGAACCTTTTCGTAAATTTTGCCAAGATCGCTCAGCAAGCTGATAGGTCTATAGCTAGCGGTGAGGTCGGGCGGTTTCCCAGGCTTAGGGATGCCGATTACCTCGGTTTTCTTCCAGACGGGAGGAAAGTAACAATTCTTAAGGTACGCATTAAAGATGGCGACCAAAAGTGACAGAACAGTAAGTGGAAAGCATTTGATTGCTTTATTACTAATGCCATCAAGACCCGGTACCTTTTTGGCTTTTAAATTCTTAACGAGCTTCTAAACTTCCTCAAGAGAAACAGGGGATGGATCGTCTCGGGGTTCAAGGGAAATTAGCTCCCTTCAGGAGATAGACAGGTGAGAGAGGTTTGACTTTAGGGGAGCATTCGGCTTCGACCCGGCATTAGTTATAGTACCCTTGTCAGTCAGCACTGTGTTAGTGTCGAGTGACACGTGAGTCACGGTAATAGGAGAACTAGAGTGCGGTGACGGAACCCTGGTGGTCGTCAATGCACGCGCAGATGGGCTCGTCTCGACTTAACTCGACCACAGAAAACGAGCGACTGTCTGAACTGACTCACTGTCTAACGACTAACTGACTGACGGATGCACCAATTCCGCTGCAATTTATAGATGGTGCATCCGCCTGCACATATAAGCTGCATACATAATAATCGCCGGGGCGTGGCCGTGGACTTTGCCTATTTCACGCACGAGGTTCGTTCGCCGATCTTCCACACCCCTTTTCTTGCGGGTGCAGGTGCAGGACGGAGGATTTATGTTGCCTCATGCTCGAGCGTCTTCTCATCGGGGATACGACCCCGACGGTCCAGTGGTGATGGGTCTATTTCAGGGTTCCAAACTTGAAGCTTTCTCGAGACAGCCGGAGATCAAGAGGAGTTGTCAGTGGGTACACCGATATCGTCCTCGACTACTACGGCCGTCTCTGGGAGTGATAGTGAAGTGGTTGGTCGCCGCTCCGTCCGGACTGTAGAAACTCGACGATGGAGAACCTCGACGGTATGGAAAAACTACGACTACCACACAAGAGCGACATGCGCTCGGTACATTAATTCGCGGTCGTACCGCATAGACCGCCGCGGTTGTCGGCCTCTCATTGGTCCTTTCCATCAAGGCACAATTTTATATGCAACTCATTAGCGCATCACAATAATTTTGTATTCATGATTAAATAAGACAAAACATAATAAAAACTAGCAAGACAAGACATATTCTAAAAACACAATAAACATACACGTATACAAACATTACACAATATACAATTCCTAACAACAGATCCCTACCTAATTTGAATACAACTATTCAAATTATTTAACACACACAAAATACAATAAAACAAACAGATTCTTAACTTAAGTCCGTTTACAAGTCAAAATAATACATTTATTTGCACATTATCACTAAGAGCGCGGTTGTCCGTAACAAGTAGTGATAGACTCACACGAGTTTATAGAATGTTAATGTACCATATCCATGCAGATGTTTGGAGTCGTACACAAAGTTATTATAGCCCGATGGAGCGTCCGTGTCGGCGGTCGGGCGACGCGCACGCGCGCCGCTGACGGAGGGCCGGCCGTCGCCATACTCGTATTTCAATAGTTTATCGTTAATCATAAACGTTGGTTTTTAATGCTCGTCCGTGGGCGACCCCGCGCCTTGTGGGTGAAATGTTTCCGTTTCGTTTACCTACGACGGCGGGCGCCGGCTTGTCGTGTCTCCGGTTTTATTGGGGGGCCTTTCGCAAGATCTCCGTAACGCGGGTGCGAGAGCGTGGTGCTTGGAGTGCACGCAGCGGCCTCTAGTTCCTAAAGTTTTACATTTATCGCGCTGAGAGCCTCTTCTGCCGTCTTCTTTTAAACTGACCTTTAACAAAAACTCGCTTTCAATATAAAATTTGCGTTCCACGTCTTCGTTTTGGCGGTTGTTAGAGCTAAAATCCTTTAAAAGGAGGATGTAGAAAGCGAAATTAATTTTATAAGTGACTTTTGTTAGGAGTTTGTTTGAAAAGAGATTGCGAAAGAGGCTTTAAGGATTCTTTAGGCTTGCAAAGCCATCATCGCCTTGACATCTAATAGTGTGATAGTGGCAATTGACAATTCTGCTCGATGTGAGTTTTGAATATTTAATTTATCATGATTCATTTTAATTTAATTTAATAAATTAATCAATCAATTTTCGAACCCAAAAATTTTAGAAAGGTAACATCTATTTTTTTAACAACGTTTTAAAAAAAATACTGCTCTGCTCCGAAACTTTCCATTATGATTTTAAAATATTTGATTACACATAAGTATCTCCAGTCTTTTCAGATAACTATGTTACTAAATTACCTACCTATTTTGAAGTTGTTGATTAAAAAGTCCAAAAACTTTTTATTTTCATTTATTTCATCGACAATATCTTTTGAATGATCAACCTATTAATGTCGTCTTTGCGAATTAAATTTAGAATTTAAGTTAAGGCATAAGTTAAAGCTCATTAAAAAAGTTTATTCAAAATTTAGTTTCACATAATATCTAATTGATTTTGATGGTTCTTACAGTTAACCACGCAATTTATGATGTCTAAACAACACGCACGCATGCATGCACGTACGCACGTATACCAGGTGCTGGTATTAAAATCTGCATTCATATGGAATGTTTTTACTACTGTTTCTATTTATTTTTGTAAATATTATTTACATAAAAAGGTAAATGATGTAGCCTCTTGACCTTTTTCCCTAAATTATTATGTGTACTATTAGTACTTTAATTTCGATGTTTGTTTTCTAAACATCAATCTACAATTAAGTGATTTGTGATGTTATACAATTAAATCGATAATTTACATTTATTTATGATAGATTGAAAATAAACTGAGATTGACAATTAAAAAGTGGTTGGAAAACTAAATTTATGGATAGAATTCAATTTATAATATTGGCTTAGTGATAAAAAAAGTGAAATAAGCTCTACTCATTTATTTTCCATATGTACCTACCTATATATTAATTTCTATTGATTTTAGGGTAAAATTTTTAAAAGTTAAAAACAATAACTTAACTACCTACCACTTTAAAAAAAATTATTAAGTTTGTAATGAACATATCTTTCAAATGCGCCAGAAATGAACATAACGGCACTCGTTCCTCATTCTTTGGAATATATATTTTATTTTGAAACAATGGCGAACGCAAAAGAAAACCATAATATTTTCTGTTATCTGTTTTATGGGATTTCATATTTCGTGATGAATGTCCGTCGACTACCAATAGAAATACAAAATTAGGCAACGACATCGACGCGCGCCAGCCGCCGGTACCGTAAAAACGATGTAGGTGACGCACTTTGTTTTGGATACGGCCCGAACGGCCCGTAACAATGGTGCGTGGTTCGAAAATTTGATAATCTGCTACCATTAATTTCCCGTCCGAATATGTTAATCTCTTTTGTTGTCCAAATATACTGTAAAGTTAATAAAGAAAACGTCTTAGTGGTTTCGCCATAAACAAACTAACATATTTCAACAATCCAGTTTTTCAATTATCACTGTTCAGTTCATGAACGACACCTTAATCCAAAAACGGCCTTTGTCCACTTTCAAAGAGCTAAATGATTCAGCTTTTCTTGACTTAAAGTAGTCTACAGATAGTTTTCACCAGATTTGAGCAAGAAAAGTTTCTCCTCTCACGCGAAAAATTTGTGGCCGGTATGCGTAGAGCCATGCGAAGTGTTATATCCAAGTTTAGATAAATGTTTTCCCAATTCTGTTTCCGCATTAACGAAGATAGGCTTTTTAATAATCCAGAATCTGATTCTATTAAAATTCTTTCAGAAGAAAAGTGGCGTTGAAAGTGTTCTCATTCTTGAACAAAGTCAGCTTCTAAACCATTAGGATACATTATTTCCAAAAAAATGTCTTTTTCCATTAGGGTCGATAGTCAGTCACAATTTGGTTAGAAATGAAAATTTCTCATTAAATCTGGTATAGGCTTCCTGCCGTTTTTCTAACTCTGACACGAGTCTATCTACGGGGACGAGAAACGTGTTAACCCTGAAAGTTCCACTGGCAGTCATTCTAATTTCTTCATCAGGTGTTTCGTCGAATCAATTATTTTTCGGTTGTCTTTTACCGAAAACCGAAAAAAAATTGTCGAGTCAGTTATCAATCTCGCTTCTAGCTTTCATACATATACGACAGGCAGAGTTTTCATGCTGCGCTACTCGATGTTCTGCATTTTTATAAAATATTGTAATTTTTGTTAAATTTTCGAGACTCGTTTTCTCCATTTATATACTTATCATTATTTCAATTCTGTTAAACGAAAAAAAAGTTATGACCTAAATTTGCCGTCTACAAAATTTGCCGCCCCAGACTCCAGCCTACTCATTCTGCTGGTAAATCCGCCACTGGTTAATAAAGTGATTTTGATTAAAAAATATATATTTCATTTTAGGACATTTTTATGTAATTGTGAATCATTTAGTGTCAGTTTCAAGTTAAAAGTAAATAACTTGTTTAAAAAAAAAATTGGTGTTTAGACAACAACACCTACTCGTACTATATTCGTTCAAAGGCAAAACCTTCTTACTACATTTGTTTATCCAATTTACAAATTCATAATTTTCTCAATTATAACATTAAACGTAGATAAAAGAAATGAGATACGTAAATCAAAATGTAACATTTAATTAATTTTTTGCCCGTTTCTCGTTATTTAATGAATCGACCCATTAAATTACGTCCAGTGTCAAAGCTCCCATAGACGCAGAGCCGCGCGTCATGTCTCTCGTCCGCGGTCACCCGACGTTAAAATAGAACATTGTAGAGGCCGCCCGAGATCAAAACAGACCGCCGCGTTATTGCTAATAAATAACTTCGGCTTGACTTAAAATTTTAATTACGTCTAGTGGTAGTTCGTTCTGCGTTGTCGTCTCGTTTGTAGCATTTCCGTGTATACAAAAAGGCCGCGTCTGCAGAATATTGTCATCTTAAAATTAATAATTTTAAGCGGAATATTTCTACCAATAATTTGCACTAGGCAATTATAGTAGCGAGATTGTTGTGTTATCATAGCTAATTGTATGGAAGAAGCCGGGGTATGTCTTTAATTTTTTGCGATTCCGTATACGGAATATATCCCGTGCAAAAACGTAATTCGTATATGAGTGCTGTTTTTGCCTGCCCGTTCATTTGTTATGGTCTACTTTCTCTGAATCTATCAGACGAAAAAGTTGTAATCTATAATAAACTATTATAAGTGACCCAGTTATATAAGTGCAAATAAACTAGCTCTGATGTTGGCTTTTCATTTTGAAATGTAAATTAGGAATCACGAACTTTTGTCAATTCCATCATATAACGCATCAAATGAATGGGGTTTTTATGACAAATAAACAATAAACAACATGTTTGTTAAGGCAATGCTGATCGGCGGTAAGGACATAAAATAATTCAATCTACTTACAGCCAAATTATTACAATTTCTTTCTTAATTCATAAAAGTAAAATTCTAAATAATTTTACGTTATATCTTATTTTCATTGAATTGTAATATGTATATGCCCATTTGTTCAACAGCTTGTTGCCATTTTGTAAGTAGTTACATAATCCCATTGCTGTAGAATTTTGGGACTTCTGATCAAAAACTGCGACAAATAGTTTTCACAGTCCTCTCTTAATCTTAACCTAACATTACCTAAACAAATCAAACAAATTCCTTCAAAAAAATATTTACTGAGTGGCTAAAGATGTGTGTGCTCTGGCATTATCGTGTTGAAAAACTACACACTTTCTATTGATTAATTCCGGCCGTTTTTTCTCTACTTTTTGCTCGAGTCTCATTAACTGTTAGCAGTAGAGATCTGAATAAATTGTTATGCTCGGCAGTAAAAGCTCATAATGAATAATGCCCTTGCAATCCACCATACACATAGCATCAACTTATTGCAAGTTGAATCGGGTTAGGCTATAGTATGTGGAGCTTGCTTACCTTTTGATCATAATCTTTTTTACTCGTTCTTGTCGTATGTAATCCATTTTTCATCACCGGTTATAAATCTTTTAAAAACGGTTCAGTAGGGGATCGCAATGAGTATACGATTCATTAGATTTCTTAAAGTGAGCTCGTGTGGGACCCAAGTATCGAGCTTTTTTAAAATTGAACAAAACTATTTTGTGGTCAATACCCAGCTCTTCAGTTATGTCGTATAAACTAATATGCCAATCTCGCTCTACTTTTTCCAAAATGGCATCGAATTTATCCGCAACAGGTCGACCAGAACGAGGTTCATCTTTGACATCAAAATTACCGGACTAAAAGCGTTTGAAGTGTCTGTGTGCTACTCTCATCAACCCTGCATTAGGTCCATAAACATCACAAATAAATTTTTTTCGGGACTTGTGTCGCATTTTTCCCTTTTTTGTAATAAAACTTCAAAATGTATCGAATTTCTACGTTAAATTGACTCATTTTGGTGTACAGAAAAACAATGGAAAAATGGTGGAAAACCGTTTTTACTTTCTATTTTCCTTTTTTAAAATGTCATCTACTTAATGGTATGAAAACTAATCAGATACAAACAGCATACTCAAAGAGATTTTACTGCAACTTTTTACTTATGGTATAAAAAAACAACTTTTTCCCGTGATCTAATATACATACATGCATTGTAATTTTAATGAGTTGTATGTCTCTTGAAAACAAGTTGATTATTCTTAAAAATTAAAAATGTATTTGTGCGATAATGATAAAACTATATTGTTTACGATTTAAATTCCAAAGTGAAATAAAATTATTGGAAAAATTATATCTATTGAAAAGAAAACTATTTCAAAAACTTCCTTATTTTACATTAAACTAAGTAAAAGATAAAATCATAACGTCATTGGAGGTTTAATTCAGGCTCCACAAATTGACAAATGAACATTTAATTAGACTATAAACAGAGCATTTTCTGTATATATTAGTTTTAATTGCCAAAATATTATATATTATACATATAAAATTTGTCAATGTATGATTTCTTTAATACAAGTAAATTTTGGACTAATGAGCAAATTTTTCGCGACACTCAGTGAAAAGACGTAAACAATCCTCCGTTACAACTCTGTTAAAAGCTCACGAAGGCGGAAGTAGAAGTTAAGGTACGATATCTTGCGGAAGTTTTCGATTTGCGGAGGCGGAGACGAAGCTCTGTTATAATACTACACAACCTAAGTTCCATACATTACTTTATGAAATTTGCATAATTTATTACCAATCGAATTTAAGTTTAGTTTAGACTTTTCATTTCCATAGGACGATTACGTTGTTCATTGTTCAAAAGTTAAACCATACACATTACGCGAAATAAGCAGTTCTTATCAAAAAAATGCAAGTTTTTAATCACCATATATTTTAACGGTATTTTGTTTTGATTATTTTCATCTTCTTTAACTGTAGATGTATTTTTAAATTTTTTACGGGGCCACGTTTTAAACTCAATGTCGCCCAAAAGCTACTCTGCCCGAGTCATATGCATAAATATACTAAACTTACAGACTTATAGACGTGATTAAGGAGCGATATCGTAATACAAAGTAATAAACACTTTGTAATGCCGACTTTAGCTAAGAACTTGTAAAATTTGTTAATTCTCGGTTTTTTGTTCATCTGCTTCCTCATCACAGCTCCATCTCATGTTACTCGGCCATGTTAATGACGAGCCGTTTTAAAGTTTTTTTGACTTTTGTTCAAATCTCGAAGTTTACTTCTATATTTAGATAAATTTTACTTATTATGTATTAGAAACGTTGTTCGGGACTTCCAAAAATATTACCTGACGTGCGTGTACGTGTCTATATTCAGTTAATAACAGTTTTTAACAGTTGATACAAGTCAACATGCATATAAAATTTAATATGCAACGAACAATTAAATACTGAAAGATATTTGTAAGGCATTCGTACTGTCACCAAAATAGGCGTCATGATGACTGAAAATCGTTGAATTGTGTAGCATATCATGGTGCCGAATGTTCCTTTTCCGCAAACCGAGTGTTTCCGTATGCACAACAGTTTACTTTTGGAGGAAATAATGGTGAGCACGAGCGCGTTACCAAATAAGACGCGTCCGCTCGCTCCTTTGCGGGCTTAACTTTATCACGGCGGTTATAAGCGGCGTCGCGGGTCACATTTTCTTGAACTCTGCCTGTGCGCTGGACAATCGAGGTACATGCATTATTTTGAATATGTACAAATGATGTTTGATAAGGGCACAATTGTAAAATGTACTAAATTTCGAATTTGGTTGTGGATTTGGACAAATGGATATATATATATATATATATATATATATATATATATATATATATATATATAAATATATATATATATCCATATCAAAAAGGCTTATTGGAAATTACCCAAAGCCCTTGAATTGGAGGGATAAGAGCCCCAACTCTTGTCTTTAAGAAACCCAATAACACTGTTGCATTCGACGACCGAGAAAAAGCTTAGTGTCTTACTGATAGCATCGAGCAACATTGCTCCCACATATTCCCCCGCATACGACCCACAACACGTACACCGGATCGAGCAGGAAGTTCGACAGAAAATCTCCCTCGATCTGAAGGATGATCTGGATTCCGTCTCACTGGATGAATTCTAATCCCATATCAAAAAATTCAACACCCGAAAGGCACCGGGCTTGGACAGCATCAGTAATAAGGCAATAAAATGCTTTTCTCTTCCACAAATGGGTCTGCTGGTCGCTATATTTAAAGCGTGCCTCAAAAACTAATATTTCGCACCTAGCCAGAACGAAGCAGTTATAATATGCATCCCAAAACCGGGGAAACCACGCGACCTCCCCAGCAGCTACAGACCAATCAGTCTCCTGAGCGGTCTGAGCAAATTCTACGAAAAAATCCTGAAAACTCGCTTAAGCAATCAATAATAAATGATTGATGAAGCAATCATCTATTATTCAAAGGCTTTGTAATAAACAAACAATTCTGATTTCGACTCCAACACTCATGCCCCCAATAAGCCTTTCGTCTAGTCGAACGCATCTCGGAGGGCTCAAAAAGGAAACACAAAACAGTGGCTGTATTTTGGTAGTAGCTTATTAGGTTTTTTATCCCTCTCTTCTCTCCCTATGCAGGAGGGATTCAAGTGGATCCCTTGTAAGAGAGTCACGCGCCGACGGCATCTCTATGTTGATCGGTCGCGTCCAATAAGGCTGACGACAGCCCCTGGATTGACAGCGGAAGCCAACATCAAGTTTCTCGGGGGTTTTTTGGTCCGTGAAAGCGAACACACCCCACGCACGCGGGTGTGTGTCATCTCATAAGATTTTTTACTCCCCTTTTCCCGCACGGCAAAACTAAAAAAAATTGCATTCAACCTGCACTACCCTAGTAGTGCATCTAATCTACATTTTACTACAGTATATAGCATACGTGTTGGCATATTGAAAGTGAAGCTCTGCGCCTTTATAGACACCTAGTGTTCAGAGGTATTATTTCGACGACCTAAGTCGGCGAGGCGCTGCTTCTTCAAACAGTCAGCCAACCAGCAAAACTAAAAATGGGCCGTTAAGCATTCGTGTACGCCCGGTTCGTCACATTTTACAATCAGGTGGAAGTATTAAATATTTTCCTAAATATTATACAGATATTAAGTGATTCACCATAATTAAAGACCTTGACTTCTCTGTACATGAAAATTTCTCCGTTCTCATCAAATTGTCCGTTTAGTCCATAGAAAAGCTGCTTGACTTCTTAATTCGTTTGTTTCGTGTTCCCAAGCGTGTTATTCCCATTGAGAGGTACATTAGTGTATCAATGAAGTTTGCTCATTTTGAATTAAATTTTATAATTAAAACAATTAACACGTTTGCCTTTTCGATTCCCGGATACAGATTCAAACGATCGACGCTCATTTTCAGTCACAGAATTCTGATATGTCGCAAGCGAACAGTTTAAAACAAAACATTTCCTACGTGCTTCGAATCCGTCCGCGACACAACAGCCGGTGTTCGGCTCATAAATAGTAAACAAAACCTGACAGACGTCGGTACGGCGGCTGCGGTTGCGCAAACGTTCCGGCGTCAACCTCGCCTGTGACACCGCGGCGCACGTAATTAGTGCTAAGTTTATACGATCGACCTACGGGCGCGCGCCGTGACTCACCGCCGTTGTTTGCGCTAGCCTTCATTATGCGGCATAACGTTGTCATTAAGTTACCTCCACTTAAGCTATGTCCGTTTGCTTGAACGCTCCTGGCTTAGACTGCTTTGTAGTGTAGAATCGACCCGTTGACACAGGCTCACGTTTCATGACGTCTTTCAAGATAAGACAGCTATTCCGTATCGAATGAGTACGGGTACTACGATATCGTCCATCAATCAGCGTAGATGGGATTACGTCCTCCCGTGATTTCATTATGTAGACAAATATACAATCACTACTGCAAATATTCCTTGCATTGTCCCACTGCACTGTGGTATGACCCACTGCACCGCACCGATTAACCTTGTCCAGCATGCAGGTTTCAACTCGACGCATTTCTTCACGATCGATGATACTCCAATTGTACTTGTTTCCATGTCAATAAAATTTTATTAGAACGTCGTATCAAGAAATTCGACAAATTGACTTTTACAAAAAAACTAAGATTTGTCTTCAAAAACCTTAAAAGAGTTGGTTGTTTTTTGAAGTAGGTGCCATTCTTTGATTCGGTATTTTATATTTCTTTTTAATTCTTATTTTATAATTATTGTCTATAAACATATAGATTTTAGATGTTAAGTTTGGTTATCTGTTGTTTATTTTGTTTTTTCGCTTTCATATTAGTAATAATATTTTCAAATCGATGTCAGGCAAGTTATTTCGACAGGCATCGACTTAAAATTTTTTTTTTCACTAAAATTTTTTAAAAAGCGGCTCATGATTTTTTTTCTTAAAAACCGATTTTTTAAACGTTTTTTAGTGATCGAGTAATTAAACCTTGTAATAGGTACAATTAGCTTTTGCTCGTGGTTCGACCCAATCGTAGATATAAATATGTATACGTAATTGGTCAAGCTATTGGCCTTCACATTCGTAAAATGGAAAACCAATTTCTATTCAAAGTTTTCCGGTGGCGTTTGTAATCATTTCCTATAATATCCATAATTTTGGTTAGAACGCAACCTCCCTCGGACTTATAGTTTCACTAGGCTGTCAATTAAATTCGTCGGCTTCCAAGATCTAAAAGTTTTCACATTTTTCTAATTCGCCGGAAAGTGGGAAAACATGAGTAAGGAAGTAATGTAAATTCTATTACTATTTACTAAAAAAACTATTGATTCGATTTTGAAAAAAAAAATCGTGATTATACCTAAATCTCTATAAATAATAATATAACACAGTGCAAATAATATAAATCAGCTATTACAATATGTTTCTGAGAAATAACATGAAATTCTTAATAAATATACATACACCGACGATATATGTTGTTTTCCAATTTCTGGAAATATATTTTACACGCCATAAAAAATACATGGGACCACTTCGGGATTTAGTTTAACAGTTTTATCTAACCTAATCGGTTACGCCGTTTCTTAGGAATCTGTGTACCTTTATAATGAACTTACCCGTCAAACATAAAAACTTCTTTTTTTTTAATTCGATTAAAAATAGAACATGAATCATTTCTACGAACACGCCAGCGGAGTCGCAGACGAAAACTCGATTATGAGCGAGTTTACGGGACATCTTTTTCCAAATAATAATTGTATTTAACGTAATAGTGTTAAAGTTTCTTAACTATTAGTACTTACACTTGTAAGGGGGCATCCATTGATTAGGTGAGTCGATTTTGACGATTTTTTGACCGTCTGGTGAGATTTTTAAAATGCACGTTTTATTATAAATACTTTTATCTGTGCTCGGTTGAGTTGGATTCATTTAAAAAAAAATAGTTTGCTTAATTTTTATTAGTGACTGACTGCTGTTACCCGCACATCCATGTGTTTTTCAGTAAAATCATCTGTTCCTTCAGCCTCGCTGATTTAGTCGCTCTAGATCGTTGTCGCTTGCACATAAAAACAAAGTTACTCGCTCAATAAATATTATTGTATAGGATTTAGCTACATTTTAGTGAAAAAAAAGTATTTAATTTAACTCAGTTTTCTTGCGATTTTACACTGTTTCTTCTGGAAAATAATTATGTGATATTTGGCGAAAATCCCCTCTTCCCCACGTAAGATTGCGTGAAATTCGGCTCGACCCCAACCCCCCCTTAAGCGCGTTCGTAATTAATGAATGCCCCCTAAGATAGACGTCAAATTCTATTTTAATAGCTAATATTAAGACCATTAGCTGTATACTGTACATTTACAAATATATAGACATGACTATTTTAGTAGAAACATATTTTTTTATTAGGTTTATTATCTTTGGTTTTTTTTTTGTTGGGATTAATTAATGTGTTAATTATACTAGATATCTGATTTAGTATAATTCATGTATTTGTAAAAGCCTGTAATTATACAGGTTTTTACAAATACTTGAATCACCTATCGTCCGTGCTATTTTAGATTTATGTCACGAGGTTGTACCTTAAATTTTTATGGGTTACTATAAGTTAAGATAGTTTCATCATTGTAATAACCAACATCAAATTAAAACTATATAATGTGAACTTTTCTATTATTTTAAGTGTATCTATACCTAAATTGAAATATAGTTGTAAGAGACACTTACATTTTTGTATATAGGATGTAATTAAAACTTTAGTGTCGTGTTCGACACGAACTCATAAAGCCCACGGTCGAGTTTACATGAGTCTTTCGCCGCGCATGCGCCATCGCGGAGAAAGTTTTTAATAAGACGACACGAGCGCCCCGGCTGCGGGCGGGCGTTAGCCGCGGACGAATATCAATGAGACAACAATGTAGTTACATTTCGTCGATCCGAAGGCCCGTCACATCCCGAGGAGCCGGCGCGCCGTGACGCGGCGCCGCGCGTCTGAGCGCGTTCATAAATATTTAAATCGGTGTAGAGTTAATCAGGGTCGGGCCCCGTTCGCGGAAAGCGGCGAGGCGCGGCCATTGTTCCAGCAGCCTCCGCCGCCGCCCCTGACGGCTCTGTCGTCGTGTCGGCGACGAAAGAAATCGGCTGTCCCGATAGTCGACGGACGTCTCAATCCGCGCCGCCGGTGCGCATCGCTGAAACTGTTACATAAATCAACGGAAAGACTTTGAGCTCTGCCCTCCAGTGACATGCTTACGTATGGGTTTATGTATCTTAGAGAATGGGCTTCAAAAGGTCGGTGAAATGGCGATGCTGTTGTATTTCATTGTTGTATCGGTATATTTTTAACAAAATTAATAACGGTAATATTAATTGTCAAGAAAGAAATTGCTTGAAGTATTAATGATTTTTTTGCTCCTTTACATTATAGCGCTTTTCTACAAGTATGAATTTGTTGCCAAACATACATCAAGGCTTATAGCTTATTCTTTAACTAGCTTTAAGCTCGTGGCTTCACTCACAATGACATAGAACGAATTCTTTGGTCTTTTAGTTTAGTTTTGTCTTACTGTGAATCCCAAATATAGTTCCTTTTTCGATTTTCCTGATTTTGTTTCTCGTCACGCTTTTGCTTCTGATTCCGCTTTGACGATCGATTACGATCTCTTTTACAGTTTCGATCCTGCTGTTTGCCGCTTCCAATTCAGATTTATCGGTTGCGGTTTCAGTTTGTATGAAGTCGGAAAAAATGTTAGCATACTTACTGTTCTCAGGGGCAGTATAGTTGGGTTCAATAGAACATACACTTAGACAAAGTTGGAGAAAAATGATAATTTATTTTTTTAAGAAACCTTCCCGTTCACGCGTATAATATATCACCAAAGTTTCAATTTAAACGGATGAATGATATACGAATGCACAGGGAACGAACACACAGGCATTTTTGGATAAACAGATGCTGCAAAGGGCTAATTCAATTTGATTACCTTGGAATTCATATTATATTGGTAAAAAGAGCTTCGCAAATATTAAACCACTATATTGTTATATGCCATAGAAAAAATATTGCTGTGGATTATTTTTAGAAGAGGCTATGGACTATCACTGATTTTTCTGTAGGCTATCTGATGTATCTTATAAGGTTTAGCCAACGTTAAACAATTTTTTTTTATGATTTCATTATAAAACATCCACTATATAAATTAATTGTGCATGTATTATATACACATATTGCGTCTGTGTGTATATAGGATGCCTTTTGAAAGAAATTCATAATGAAAATTTGAAACCATTCCGTAGATTAGAAGAAATGAACACATACAATCCCTACAGAAGCGGATAGTGATTTCGTTTTATACTATTTAATGATGTTCTAATTAAAATATGTTTTTCTACTATATTGTGACCAATTAAAACATGTAGCAAGATTGCGATTTATGCTAATCGATGTTTTGACGTTCAATTTAAACTATAAGGCACGTCTGGCCCGCGGCGCCCGACTCGCAGCGCGACGCCCGCGCCCTCCGCCGCCGGGGTACAGCCTCGTTATTTCTCTGACCGACTATTGCAAACGAAGAGACGTACAACATGCGACAGCTATACAAAGCCTACATATGAATTATTGAAACAAAAAAGTAAAGTGAAATTAATTAAAGTGTCGAAAGGCCTCGGAGAGAGCAGAAGCGCCGGCCCCCCTCGAAGGGATCTTCCCGGGCCGGCGCGCGCGCCGCCGAGTAACGGCCCGCGCTCATCGCGGATCAAACTGACGCCCGGAGTTATATGCGCGCGAGTGAAAGTCCTTTAGCACGTGTGGGCATGTCGAGATGTGGCAGCGATCGGGTTTACGAACGAAAACCATTTTCAGTAAACGTTGAAAGCAAATTCGATGCGCATATTCACATGCTGAAGCTTTAAATATTTTTATTTTTTAAGGTTTTTTAAGCGATCAGATCTCTGGATGTCATGCTAAATGGCAGCTAGTGTTGTTATGAAAAAAATCTAGTGTTGCGCTATGATAGAACAAGATTCGACTAGCGTTTTTATTTAAATATTATATATCTATTTTGTTGAATTGAAAATGAACAGTTTGAAGTTTCGATAGAGTACATTACCGGTTTATATTTCAAAACTTTACTTTTACGTATATGCACATATACATATCTTTATTTTGGGTATAATTTATATTTTTAAATAATTTATTACTTATTCTTAGATTTGATATTCCTACAGACTATTGAAATTATTCGAAGAAATGAACGTTCGCATCTTAAAACGATCTTAATACCTTTACATTTATTATACAAGATACGTCTATAGTATAATGAATTTAAAATTAATTTCTATGCTAAGTGAATACTCAAATAAAGTACTAATGATCAAAGGCGATCGACCAACGTTAATCTTTCATATCTCCTAAGTCGATAGGGAACCATAAAATAAGACCCTCGAGTGCGTCAATTTGATCAAGAAGGCAAAATAACACCGATCCGAAGAACCACTCGTATCCATTACAAGGGTGAGCTCGCTCTGAGCGCGGTCGAGAGCTCTAGTGCCGTCGAGTGTTTTCGAGACATATTGTGGTTTTAATATTGTCTTTTGATAGCGCCCACGCCTAAAGCCTCTCGCGCCGGCGCACAGCGCGCTATGTTGGGGGTCGCGTCTGTCTTAGGCGACTCAAGGACCCGTCGTCTCGTGCGCATATCGTTTGTACAGGCGGCCTGTGCGACAATAATGAATTTAAATGACGGTCCGTAAGGGTTTTAATGCACTCGCGCTCGTGCCACTCGATAAGTTCCGACGGAGGCTTTTATTTTCGCTTCAACTTTTTGTTTTATTTGCGGCGCACGCGCACGCTAACAGGTGGTTGGGCAGGTAGGTACAGGTGAACGCGGCGATCTCGTCGCGGCGGCTACCCGCTCTACGTCGCTGCACGCGTCCCGTCCGCTTACGTAATACGATCGCTTCAATGATTAATACAGACGCTACATTGCAACATTACATATCTCATTGCGCTCGAAATAGACCTTGAAAAACAAGTGAGCTATTTTCTATTTTTAAATAGTAATAAACAAATAAAGTTTTAAATATGTTTCAATCACTCATTGTATTTTTAATAATCCGATAATCTGATTATTTCATCACTAAAGCAGATTACTGATCCAGAGTCGCCGTAATTATTTCCAATAAGGTTTAAGGACTACTAATTTCAATAAGGTTTAAGTACGTAGCTCGTTTAGCCCATATATGAGTATTAATCTCCATACCGCTATATAACTTCTCAGCGTCGTCGGCAAACTGCATAAGAAAGTTATTATTGAAAGGGTTGTGAATGAGATTGATGGAATGATCTTAGTTGAACAAACGGGACTTAGAAAAGGGATCCATGCATCCATACACCCCGTATGGAGCAATTTTTCCGTACATTTTTCTTACTTTTGTCAAATCTGGTTGAAGTTTATGGGAGAATACATTAAAATGATTTATAGAAAATCTTATTCATGCTTGGTGTGAGTAGCGGGACGATAAGAGCACTAGAGCTCTACAGATACTCTGAAAATCAAATGTTATTGAAACATAGTGCAAATAATGATGTCAGAGAACGGCGTAGTTTGAAAGAAGATGTAGCGATTAGACCAGAAAAAAGTATATTGCAGTGGTTTAGCCACCTGGAAATGAACAAAAGTAAATTTAATAACAAATCTACATCAAGAATATTAATATTAAATTATACAGCCACACAATTAATGGTATATTAAAGAAGAGTTAAATTTTGAATGCCCGAAACGGACGAGCTTGCGTGAAACGAATGATGCATATCAGTGACGCGTGAGAGATATGCGAGAACCGTATATATCGAGTGGCGATCTTGTAGTCTGTGCCTACCCTTTTGGGAAAAAAGCGTGAGTTTATAAAAATATGACGTGTAAATGAGATAATCCAAAACTTATTTTGAACGTATTGTCAAATTATTGTATTAATTTTTTTTTTCTTATTACTAACATTATCAAGATCTACATTTGTTCTGTGAGTGTAGATGGAAAGCTAAATGAATTGTGTTATTGTCTATGATTTTCGATACATGAGCTCAATATGTAAGTACATATTTATATTGTAGTTTTTAGATGTGATATTTGATGTTACACCTCCTTCAAAAACTTTAAATATCCGTGAAGTGGACCACACATACAATGAATATGCAAATCAAATATCTAAGTAATGACTATCAATAACAATAAATAGCGATAAGATATTTTTTTTCAAACTTATGTTTATACGGAAAGAAGAATATATGTTAATAAACAAAGTTTTGTGTTAAACTGTAAATTAAAAAAAGTCGTTTTTTTATCCATTACATAAAATCATCCAAAAATTAGTTCTCATCGCTATTGGTTTTCTTTACCCACATCTTTGAGGTTATGGGAAATATATTTACGATACTTTAATCAATAATCATACTCGTGCGGTTGATGTACACAAGGGTACAGATTTAAGGCTTCAAAAAATAATTATTTGCAAAAAAATATTACCATCGCTAAAACAAAATAAATAAATTAACATTTGTTGGCGCTGGCTCGTGCGAGACCACCTAGTGTCCACAATTACATTGCAACTACGCCACCGGTCGCCGGCTACTCAGATTCCTTGTTTTATTTAAACTATTGCGTTCTGAGAATAGTCACAGAGCACGTGGCCTTTTATAATAATTTACAGAGAAACATTACAGTCGAGCGATTTAAATGTTGTTAATGGAAGTTAAGTACATTTAGAATAACGAGATTTATTAGAATTCCGCATTTCAGAAAAAGAGACTTGTTGTTTGTCCGTTTCTCTTTTACGAATAGCTATTCTAAAATAGAGTCACATGATAGAAAATACGAGGAAATAGGCAAATATAGACCTATCGTCAGTCTGTAGCTTCATGAGTTCATAGTTATTTTACATGCATAAACAATTAAATAATCCATTTTTAGATTTAATTATACATTAGCTCTTGCCCGCGCCCTCGCCCGCATTGACATATAATTAATTCCTAAATTTCTATATCTAGTATTCGCACTATCATTCATTCCAATCTCGAATCCTTTTTCGATTTAAGTTCCGATTTCACAGACACTTCCGGTTTGGGATCGTTCTCGTTCCTGATACCGATCCCCTTTCCGATATCGATCCCGGTCTTTTGTAAATTATTGCACAGCAACGAATTAGTGAGACATATGAAATATTTTGTGTATAATCCAGAAAACAGTGCTAAATTTCATTCAAATACGTCCGGCCGTTCATGTGTTATTGAGTTACAAATAATCAAACAGTCACGATATTTAATAAATAATAAAATTAAAGGACTTTTAATTCTTCTAGTAGGAAGGAGACATATAGATAACTCACAATAAAATAAAGAGTAACTTATATTTTATTAACAATGAATGCTATCAGTTTTCAAAATTTCATTGAAATTGATTGAGTCATTGTCAAGTTATAAGTGCACGTACAGAAAACTAGACAAAAATGTGAGCAAATATTAGCTTATAGCAAATACAGAATGGGCTGCTCTATTAGTGCATTAAAGTTTATTAAAATCGATTTAGCTACTACTGAGCTATGAAAAAACATACAAACAGACCAGATAAACAAAAATTCGCCTGTATCCGTTCCCTGGTGTCAAACTATTCGGCTCGAATTTAATCAAAATCGGTACAGCGGTCTAGGAGTGAAAACGTAACAGGCAGACGGATAGACTAAGTGGTCCTTTTGTTTATTTCTTAAAATTTAAAAGCTATCGTTTATAATTAGGATTTTAAAATAATAATGATTTAGAGATAGATTTACAATTGATTAATTTTTAAGGAATGCTCTTAAGAGGCCCTTATCGCACGAGTGCGCGGACTACTTGTCAAAGAAATATAGCATCAAAAGCAAACGCATAACACATAGATCTATTTTTTATTTATTAAATGTAATATTTGAACTATTTAAATGAAAAAAATTTAATTCTAGAAATATTGAACTTCAATACTGATATCTTCAATTTAAAAACATGCAATAAAACAATAAAAATAAAATTCACCTTAAAGCGCAAATATACAATTCCTTCAGATTTTTTCATTGAATTTTTTTATGGATGTTATGTAATCTGGTCAATAGACTACCAAAAAAGTGTTCGTATTTATCATGTGGGTATTTTAGGAATTTAAATTAGGATTAGGAATTTAAATAAGTTTTCATAACCAAGATTGTATAATTGAAAACCAAGATTGCGGAAAACAATGCCAGGAAATAAATATTTTGCCACGTTAGGCGTTTAAAATTAAACTTTTAGTCATTAGAATCTCAAGAACAATAATTAAACTTTCATGAATGTCCATTCAATTCTTTCGAGTTTAATCACAATCGTAATTCAAAAATTCACTCAAACGCACCAAAACAGGTGAATGCCTCTTAATTTAGAAAGCGCTTGAGGTGGATCCGAATGAAAAGGTATTTGGAGTGCCGAATGACTATAGACGGGTGATGAGGAATGGCACGCGACTCAGGCGTGTCTGCTCCTGTAAAAACTGCGCTCATCACGCGACGGCGCGCGCGCAGCAGCGACGGCGGCGTCGCGACCTGCCGCGTTCCTGCCTAATTACTGTCACCCGATTAGCGCGCCTGCCGTAATTAGTGTCGTCACACACGTCCGCCGACCGCCATTAGCATTTCTTATTGCAAACCGGATTTATGCACCCCGTTCTTAAAATATCTTCGCCCGTTCGAGCGCCGGCCGGCCGCGGGCGGCGTGCGCGTCGCTACGGCTGCATTAAATCGCGTCACGATATTTCGTTATGGTCATCCGGAGGCGAGATGCTATCGCGCCGCGCTTGACACGACGGCGTACCGCTAATTATCGCCGGGGACCATTAAGTCCGTTTCGGACGGCTCACTTCGCGATAAGCCGGCCGGCGATCGGGCTCGCGCCGAAACGGACCTTTATTTTTTCACACATTAAGCTATAACGAGCCGTTTTAATCGCCCGTCCACCTGTAACAAACGGTTAGAAGCCTTAACAGTTTCGTCAAAAATGGAAACGTGAACAATGCCCGGTGCCGACCTTATTCATTCGAGAGAGCGGGTGCTGTCCCCGTACGAGCCGTGCCGCGCCGCGAGCGGCGTTCGCGCGGACGACGCCGTCGGCGCGCGGCGCCGTGCCCGTCCAGTGCGGCGGCTCGCGGCGCCGGCCGGACGCAGCCGTCGGGCGGCGCGACCTCCGCACCTCCGTAATTGAATCCATTTCGCCGTGAGACCCTCGTTACCGGTACCGGTACGAGTACGATGCACCACATAAATGGATATCGCATCATCGTCTCGGCTGGGCGCATTAAAGAACTGTGCAGATATGTATCTGATAGTGCATGTGAGCTCAGAAAACTCTAGTGTTCGAGGTGTTCAGGCACGACGTTCTTCGTCTCGACCGTGCAGACGATTAGCTCTGCGGTTTCGGTCGCTCGCCGCGTTTGGCGCGCATCCGTTTTGGGCATTACGTTTTCGCAGCGAAGCCGGCGTACAGTTTCATATTTAGCACAGATAACAAATGGACCGCCGTATTTAGGCGCGCGCCATTCGCGCGCGGTGTGGGCGCCGCGCGGCGCGCAGGTGCGCACGCCCGCCGGTGCGAGCGCCGACCGTCCGCGTGCAGGTGGGAGTCCACTTCGCGCCATTGTGTCGGTGCCCTATTGAATATTCCTAATTGAGTAAACACGATTGCCGGTTACGTAAGACGATAATACTTAATTCATTTAATTTTCATGGATTTGTAGAATAGATTGATACTTGAGAAGCAATTGTTTAAATTAGCGTACCTGGCGTTTTAGGGTTCGGTACTCAGAGGGTGTAAATGGGACCATATTACGAAGATTCTACTGTCTGTCCGTCCGTCTGTCACAAGGTTTTATTTTTTGAACCGTAATATGTATGAGATATATGTGTATATATATATAGTCGAATAGAGAATCCCTCATTTTTTATAAATTCAGTTAGATATAAACGAAACATAAAAATTTAAATAAGAAACATGTCGAGGTTTTTTGTTCAATCTTCGTTTTTGTTCTTATTTTTTAACAACTATTTTTAAAGTTTACGCAGTGTTAAATATTATACTGTGGTACGAAACCCTTCGTATGCGAGTCTGACTCGCACTTAGCTTGTCTTTTTAAGAAGACAAATAACCACGCAAAGTAATCGGTAGCGGAAACAAGAGTTAGATACACCGAAAATAATGATAGGTTTAGAAATAACTAGAGGATTGAAATGTAAAAATATATTATTCTATCAAGAATAAAGAAACTGAAAATTTTCTTAGTTTCCGTTTCGGAATTTGCATAATCAAGAATAAAAATAAAGGAAACAATTACACTCTAAAATCTATAAAATTTTCTTAACTCAATGTTTAACTGGTTATTGGATACAATAAACGACCGATCTAAAATAATTTTGTGTCTCGAGTCTTAAAACTGGCTAAGCTGTTTACCTATTTCCTTCTTAGTTCAGACGCAGGCACCTGATCAGCTGTGGCATTATCCTACAACAATAAAGTAATAGAAGTGAAGTAATAGTGAACTCGATATGGAAACGACATGTATGAAAGTGTATAATGATATGTTACGGTAGTGAAATACACGTAATGATACCGTCGAGATTTTCTTAATGTTACCATTTGTTAGTCGCATTCCATTTTATAAGTGAAAATTTAGTTCAAAAATTTTACGTACGCAACTCTTTTATTTTTGAAGTAGAACTTGCTTAAGAAGGGTTGAAAAAAAAATTCGTTATGCCTTACGCGTTAAACGTAAGAGGGTCATTATTTTATTCATTATTCACATAAATTTATTATTGTATTACAAATGTTTCAATAAATTTCTACTAATATGTATTTTATTAAATAAATTAATATGGTTTATGTTTAAGTTTGTAATATTCTATTATTACAATAGGCTGAAAAATCGATGAGAATGTAGTTTTAAAATCTGAAATTGAGAATTAATGTTGCAGTTAAGATTGCTTCTGATCAAGACTTAATTATAATAATTACTTGATACCGCAACCAGAACCGATTTTTTAAACAGGGAACTCTTCAACGACAAAATGTACAGACTTTGATCTTTGCATACGATTTGTCCTGACGAAAAATTATGTTCACGATCGTAAAATAATCTTTGACATTTTACTCCTAACAAGAAACTTTTCAGCGGTGAATTGCATAGATGATAATTCATATTTTCAATCATTAAATGACGATAAATTCATAAGGGAACATATCCATATTACATGACCCACTGTTTACAATTTCTACCCCCTTCACCCCTCAGAGACCAACCGTAGTATATGCCAAAACGCTCACCCTTTTCTAGTTTTCATGTAGTATAACATAAATTCGCTTTTAAATTATTTTTTGCTAAGAGAAAGTTAATATTATCAAGAATAAAAAAACCTCTGTAAAAATATATTGTAAGAAGAACTCACATTTTACTACAAATAGAATAATAATGTATAAGCAAACCACTACTGACTGAGTACAAAAACTGTTAGTTTTAAATCAGTCTGCGTTCCGGCTGTATACGTCAGTGTTGCCACCTGTGTGTTTAAAAACAATGAACGCTGCGCATAATTATTATAGTAATTTTTGAATATAGCTTGAAAAATAGCGAAATTTACCGCCCTCCTCCCGCTCTTGTGATCGAGCGTGGTATTTTGAAGAGCCCTCCCCCCATGAACACGTCACGTAGTATGGGTATTTTCCTTAACGGATTCTTCCTAACAGTAAATTTTATAAAGAGTGAACAGTATAGATTTGAAACTGTACATACGAATTATGCTGAGGATACTTCATATTCTCAATCATTAAATAAGGATAAAGTCATGACAGTTTCCTCCTAACAGGGAACTTTTAAACAGTGAACAGCATGGGTTGGTAACTGAACATAGGAATTATTCTGATGATAATTCATATTCTCAATCACTAGACGATGATAAGGTCATTACGGTTTTCTCCCAAAAGAAAACTTTTAAACGGTGAACAGCATAGATGTGAAACTTTACGTACGAGTTGCTCCGATGCTAAATTATATTCTCAATCACTAGACAGTGATACAGCTTTAATTGATTAAAGATCAATGTAAACATGGCGATAAGTATGAAAATTTAAAGATTTTGACGACTGTACGCAATATTGTCACACTACCTAATGTGTAAATGCTGGAGGTGTTACCCTGCCGTAATACAATCATTTAATTAGTACGAAGCTGGTTCTTTAAACAATTAATGCCTTGCTAATAATCTCATCTAATGTGTTTTAAAAAAATGGTTTTACATCATATCATTAAGATTATAAGATTAAGATTTAAAAACAGATCTTAGATTAAGGGCTTGTAAAGACTTGTAAATAAATTAATCATCACTTAAATAGTTGATTAAATTCTTTGAAATACAAAATGAGATTTTCCTCAGCGTTATACATATATATATATTAGGTGGCTGAGAGAAAGCAATCGCCTGGTCGCCGTCCGGGAGGCCGGTAATGTAACCAAATAAGCCATAAAGAATGCACGCTGCGGTGTGCATTATTTGCGACACAGTTGCTTAAAAGGTTAAGGGCACAGAGTCAAGTATCGCGACGGGGCACGTGGGAGGTTCCAGTTTAAGAAACTCGAGATCCCGTCGCGGACACAAATGACGGCCATTTTCACTACGACCTGAGAGCCGTGTAGTAGGTTCTCGCTGTCCCTTTGAATGAAAGCAGACGTTTTCAGAAATAATATGGCAAATCATAAATACCGAGCGTCCTTATTAATTTTACGGCTTGTGCGTTCATTTTACATGGGAACGTATTTTTTTTTCGTTCTATTCTCTGTACCAAGTAAATATTAGTCTGGTAAAAAGAAGTAATGAATTACGTACTTATACAAGCCCATAAAGTGGAAATTAGATATTAATACATTTAAATATAAATATTTTTTTATGGTCAATGAAATCTACGTTCCAAAAATAAATAAAAACAAGATTCATCCAGCTGCAGTAAAAACACGGATATTGATAATTATTTTATAATATTTAAACATATGGAAACAAATATAATCCTGCATGATTGTTATCAAATACAACAAATAGCATGATTATTTCTAAACGGGAGGCGATCATCATTGCATAACAACAATATATTTCTACAATAGGAAAAATTTTGATACAAGAAGAAAAATACATAATTCTTAGCATAAAATCAAAATATTTTCAGGCATGGAGCGGTGTTTTCCATATAAAAGAAAAAAATACATGGAGGTAAATTTTTAAGTATCGGCACAAAATATTTACGCGTAACTTTTATATAAATCCGTTACTATTTTATTAGTAATAATTATAGTAGACTCTATATCATCGACTAAATAAAGCCAATGCAAACACGATTTATCAAAACAATTCTGGAATAAACCAAAAGCTTCGTATTCTTGTCATTAGAAAAAATTTAATTAAACATACAATACTATTTTATTATACAAACCAATATACTATACAATCATCATAAGATAACATTATTGTACACGAAATTTTATTATGGAATTTAAAAGGAAAAATGAGCATACGGGCTATTAGGAAGTAAGTGATCATCGCCGTCCGTGGACACTCGCAAATACAGAGGAGTCGCTAGTGCGTTGTAGGCGTTTTAGAAACGAATAGGATATGTAATGCAAAGGAAATTGAGACACCGTAACTTTTAGGAAGGAATAAGACATGTGATGTAAGGGAAGCGGACCACCGGAAATCTCACTCACAGGACAAAATGCAACAGTGGAAGCTGCTACTTCATGTCCGTCTTATGTGAGAGTGTGGTGTCTCACGATTCGAGCCGGCCCATTTATGTACAGCAGTCAAGTCGGCCGAAGCACGGCTCTACTACATTTTGATTTGTACCAAATTCACAAATTGATTTTTGTTTGTACCAAAACTGCACATACTGAATTATTTCATTTTTTTTATGTGTATTAATTGTGCTACATGTTTCTATAACTCCACTTTCAATATTGCGAAATTAGTAATATGTAATATGTTATTATTCCTAATAATTTAAGTATTATAAATTAATTATAAATTAAAGAGACAGTATTTTTTTTATATAAATTCAAAGATTTATATTCAATAAATACAAACCCGTCTCGTGCAATAGTTGTTGTTTGCGAATTATTTGTAATTTTATACGAAAGTTTTTAAATATTTTCGATATTTATCAAATAGTTCTGAAGTCGTCGCGCCGCGCAGGCGAGGGCGCGCGCGTCGCGAGGCGCTCGCCTCCACCACTGCCGCCTTCAGCAGCGATTCTCAAATCAACGTTTATCGTATTTGAATGTTAACGTCCGATCGGTTGTTTGTTACCATACACTTATTAAATTGTAGATTTTCGCGGGCGTTGCTTGCAGCTGCAGCCGCATAAGTTTATTCTTTTTTTTTTTGTTGCCACACTCGCTCTCCCTCTCCATGACAAGAGAACGGAAGATTTTTGACGACACTCCGTTGTTTATCTGTTTTTCTGAAACATAGCTGTATGTGCGTGTATAATTTGTTGCGTCAAGTTCAATCACACCAATACAAGTAATGGGATGGTGAAGCTTTTCAAATATCTTTTATTTGCGAATGGGAGGCCTAGACCTCTAGGTTTCTGAACTGGCCTCAGGGAGCATCCATTAATTGCGTGAGACGCTCGAGAGGGGGTCAAGCCGAATCTCACCCAATCGTACGGCGGTGGAGTGGGCTCGACAAACATCACGTAATTTTTTTTTCACAAGAAACAGAGCAAAATTCAAAGAAATCAGGATAAAACTTAACATGTTTTTCCACTAAAATGAGGTTAAATACTTGATAATTTTGATAAATCTCACTTGAGATTAAGGGAGAGGGGCTCAAGCCAAATCTTACCAAGGGGGGAAGGTCAAAAAATCACCAAAATCGCCTCACGTAATTAATGGATGTCCCCCTATGCGGACAAGTTGGGTGATCGATGTGATGGTAACATTCGAGATTGACGGCGGAAAATATATTTTTCGTGGCACGGAACTAATGATTTAATTTACACATAAATTAAAAAGTAATCAATGAATTTGTACGAGATCAGGATTCTAAATATTCTATTTTTGATTTGGAAATAACCCGCTATGATGTACCTACTACTGTTTACTAATAAGCATTACTGATCGCTTTTAACTCAGAAACCATTTTCGTGTTTGCTATGTCAGCTCGTGCTACATATATGTATTTAATAAGGAAATCGTAAATGTATATAAAACTATATACAATTGATCAGGTAGTCACTTTTATTTTTTATAAAGAGAAAGTGGAAAACCAGTCTATATTTAGAATTTTTCGGAGGCTCTCTTAGTACTTCCAAGGTTTCTGCATTTTTAGTTGGAGTGCAACCATCCTTGGACTTCAGTTGCTGGATCGTCAATTAGTTTTAAACTAGATGAAATTAGTAGCTAGATACTAAGATATATTTTTCCTGTGTCTATATAGGAGTGCGCGCATTATTTCTCCGTTTGCATATGAGTTATCTCATGAACGTATGAAATGCATAAAATTACGTATAAACACACACAAAACGCTTACAAATCGCGTGAGTGGATTATTTTATAAGTAGTTGGTGGCATGGTTCTTAAAATGCTTATAAAATACGTTCATACACAAACTTTACATTCTCTAATCCCAGATCCTTTTATTCATTCTATTCCATTATTATATATTTATAGTTTCTTTAGTAATAGGTACTTTGTATTCCGACACGAAAACACACATTTGATTAGAAGAGCCAAAAGATCGGGAGTACCTCAAGGCTCTATCCTTTCTTACCTTCTGTACATTCCGTATACAAACGATATCGCGGCCGATCACTGATGTCCAACTCGCCTCCTTCATCAATGACACTGTTCTTCATCCTAACTTACAACCTACATTACATAATCCCTTCAGAGAGCCATAAATTAACCGACCCGGTGGTGACAAATATGAAGGATAGAGGTTAATCCAAAAATGTTTGCAACCCTTTGATTACAACAAAATTTGAAAAATACAAGCAATAGTGTCTAACACGATTTTAATTCAGACATTGCATAACCCGTTCCGTGGTAATAAAACTATAAGTATTTAGGCATCACGCTCGATAACTTCCGAGAACATATAGCAAGCTCGTTGGTAAACTAGGTGATTCCTACCTGTCACGCCTAATGGCATGAGCATAATGCAAATGTATAGAAAGTAAAATGTCATTAAGTAATAAACAAAAACCATATTACATTGCATAACACTGGTGATGACATACGCGAACACAGTTTTTACAGTTTCTACTGTACTGTACGTACTTCAGGTATTACAGAAGAAATTGTACAGAAGAACGAATTATGGCCACTGGTGAAGTCAAGAACTCCGTCCTTCACATAGGCTTATAACTCGCTACTATTTTGAAATACACGAAAAATACAACCAAGTGATCCTTTGTCATCGCGGGAAACCACCCTAACACTCTCTTATCTTCGGCCGTCTCGTACGAGGCGCCACTTCCACGTCACTTCACATCACCCTGCGGGTCACAGAGTGTACTATCAGACCTGCCCGACTTCCTTACTACTAAGGTCGAAGGATTCATAGAAGTCAACAACGTGTACAAAAGTAATGGGACTCCTCTCCCCCCAGTACGAACTTTAATGGTGAAACGTCCGGCGTGTTTTCGTTCCTTCCAACATCTCACCCAACAAGCCGGCCGGTGTCGAAGTTTTCCCGTAACTTCCTAGCCGAGTACCTCATGGGGCATCCACAGAGTGGTCATGCGCTGATGTCGTCTCTATGTCGAGCAGGCTGTGTCTGACGAAGTTATAAAAGTTTTCGGGTTAACGGCATGGCCGCATCACTTCTTTAGAAAGTTTTTAATCTGTGATAGTCCAACATGCCCTGTATGTGGCCGTGCACAGTAATAACCCATAATGGGTTTTTTTTCTCCTTTTCTCCTCTTCCTAAAAAAATTGTCTATTTTTTGAACTTCTTTTGAATTTACCTACTGCTGACAGGTGCTTCCTAGAGACAGGCAGAATGATAAGTTCCAGCCAAACTTGGACCATGTTATTCAGGCCAGCGATCGGAGTTGAGGAAACGTACCCCGGAGCAGGTCAAGCTACATAATCTTATTCGTATGACCCTGAGACTTGTGGTAATAAATGTATTCATTTTTATCCTCTGTGAGTTTCATTGCATTACCTCTGTGATGTCTAGAATGGCGGAAAATAAGCTACCCTAGACAAGTGACAAGTAATGATAATACAATTAGTATTGATTCAATTATGTCATAATTTCAAAGTTTCCTTTTCAGATCAAACTGGAAAATGTAACAATAGATACAATAGATATGGGTTTGAGTTAAAATCAATCATAAATGATAGAGTAACTAGATGTGTTGTTGTTGTATCCGGTTTTAATTACCGACTGATGAGAAATATCCTTCTAAATTCTTATTGTTTCAGATTGAAGAATTTGTATTTTAAAACTCCAAACTTCGCCAGTGCGGATTTGGGGCTGCTTTGGCCGTAGTCGCCAAAGCGTGACGGTGTACGAGACGAGATGTGCTCTCCAAGACACGAAGTACGAGGTAGTGATTTTAATTTAACTTAAGTTATCAAGTTAAGAACGAAATGGTCAGTATATAGTGATGAAGACTAAATCGGATACTTGTTGTTTAGAAAGCAATGGTGAGCATCCGTACTCGATTCCGATGTAGTCATGGGTACAGCCGTCTATTTTTACGATATTCATCTATGCAGAGGTTTTTCTTTTTTTTTATATATCATTATCTTGGAGCAAACGAGTATGGCGAGCCACCACAGTATGGTGGTCACCATCATCCATAGACACTCGCGATTCTGAAGGAGTCACCAGTGCGTTGTCCGCCTCTTGTCTCTCTAGGATATCTTAAGGAGGAAAAAGTGGTCTGATACAGAGGATAGGGACTGATGGACGGACGTTGTGGGGTTGTGGAGAGGGAGTGGGCCATCGGAACTCTCACCCATAGGATGAAATACAACAGCAAAAATTGTTACTTCATGCCACTTTTCTTTGATTGTGTAGTATTGCACCGGCCCATTTCAATGACAATAATCGAGGAAAACCGATGTGAAAAAACCTACCCACAAAACAAGTTCCGTCTACCAAAACACCGATTTCCAATGCGACGTTAAAAACATACATGACACATTTCCTGGATTAATATTTCATGGACATTTGGCGGAGATACAAACAAGTTTAACCACCTTACGTATTGTTCTCGAAGCGACAGGTTAACTGTATATCTTACATCTACAACGTCCGCTTGATTTGCAATTGTAAATGTGGCGTCCGCTGAAAGAAACAAACAAGGAAAATGTACGACGGCTGACGCGGAGGCTGCGACACGCGGCGCGAGGCGTGCTCTGAAGTAAAATGCATTTGGCAGATCGGTGACCACGTACAGTGTTGCCTGTTAATAATTTACTTAACTGAAGATGTTATAGAATAATTTTCAATAAGATACTCGTAACAATACAGATATTTCTTGGAATTATTAATCATATTGAGGGTGAAACTAATATACGCCAGCAGGCAATGAAAGTTTAAATCAAAGAAATCAGTTAAAAATATAGTTATTAAAACAAGTTTTGTGTATTAAGCAAGGCTTTGTAGGTGATTGATTTACGTAGTGAATAAAATCGAAAATTGTTTTGGGGGCTAGCCTGCATTTCACAAGACAATAAGGAATGTCATATCATAACTTTATATATAACATTATATCATATGATTTATAATTATCATATAATTGAGGAGAATTCACATGAAAATCTATGTTTGTCTATAACTATCTACTGATTTACCAAACATTCGAAGCATAAACTTATATTGTTTAATTGAAATTTTGTGACTTTATTCACAGTCTTTTCAATCACATCAAACAAGTATCAATATTATTAGGTATTTAACGTGAGAGAAGTTTTTAAAATCTATTTTCTTATTAGTCTCTAAATTTATTTATCTTAGATTGAATATGATAGCAAATACCTTTAAAGTAGCCAAAATTAGTGTTCATCTTACAAAAAATGGCAAGAATTAAGTAGTAAAACATGTTATTGACGGTTGCCATAAATCTTAGAAGATAGTTTGTGTTGTTAATTATTTCTCTTATCATGTATAAGAGAAATAATTAACAACACAACGGATGGTTTGTACGTTATTCTCAGCTTTTTATTATCGACACATTTATTTAATTTTACACATATATTTATCTTATTTTGTATAAAAAAGCGTATATCTACTTAATGATATACAACAATTAAATCATTTGAATGACCGGAATCTTTATCCTATTAGATAACTGCTATATTTTTATATCACGCTTTAGTAAAACTTACGGAACCTCTAAACTAGGAAACGATCTTAACTTTTTTAAATGAATAAAATTTATGTGATTATGATGAATGTATATATTTTATGTGAATTTTTTTAGAAACTGTTTCACAGGACAAGCTAATTCGTTAGTTCTTTGAGATCGTCACTTTATTAACAACAGTAGTACAGCCTTTGACTTTCACTGGGCCAGCACAGAGGGCTCGAGACCAGGGACCCTGATCTGTCTGTTTATAATCTGAAATCAAAAGGTTGAAAGATTGTTGGAGTACGTTGGAAAAGCCTGACACAAATATAATATTATTTGTTATGATTAAACTTCGCTAGTCGTCACACATTGATGCTTTCAATTAAAAACTAGAAATCTAGTAAAACCAGTAAACAGAAAACTCAAGAATGACTTACGAATTGCAACTCCTAAGAATACAAAGTACAATAATAAATGAACGGTTCTCATTATTTTTAATTTCAAAGGCATTCCCATTTAAAATTATGTAATCCCTTTTTTAAACAAACTTACTTCAAATGATCGATATTTTATTAGTGTCGTTTGTTGTCTATAATGGCACGTAACACTCTTTAGATCTACTATAGATTTAAGTACGTGGTCGTCTTATTGTAAAAACTATTCCGTTTGTAGACGTTGGTGTCGGTAACGGTTGGATTGGCTGGGGCGGCATGTGCGCCGGCGCAGTGACAGGTGACGTCACGGCTCACGATCAGCACGCGTCGCCACCTCCGTCAAATAACGCCACATTACTACTTACTTCCATAGGGAGTATTCTTTCACAACACATATTATTGCACTTAACAATAATCTATATTCAAATGAACAAGTTGCAAACCTTGTTGTAATTGAAAGTACGGATATTAAATTATTTTAATTTCTTTTGCTATGTATGAAGTTAATTTTTTAGGATCATAAACTTATTATTGCCAGTTATTTCAACATTTTCATCAGGTAACCCGTCCATTTCAAAACTTCTCTTTTAGTACACCTTAGTTTAGTGATTTAGTTAGTTCCTATTTCATTACTGTTACACTATTTGTTGTAATATCGATAGATCTACACTATCATTACAAACTCTAAGATTTTAGCTAGGCTGGTCTCTACCTCAGGACACGTCGATGCATAAAATTTGTCACAAAGATGTACTTACGAAGCAAAAAAATTCTGTACGTACGTTCACTCATTATGCTGACAGTGACAACTCTGCGCTCTGAAAAGAAGACTGACTTTGTAACTTATTTTATGCACCAATGTGTACTTGTACTTAAAAAGAAGAAAAAGGCCGACGGCCATTTTGCAAACAAATTAATATTAAAAAACATCGTGATGTGTATTGGCTATTTCTTGAGCATTTTTAATGATACAGCGATTATCGCAATCAGCTTTGCAGTTAATTTTTATGATATTTTTTGCCTTTCAGTGGATCTATTTGTTAAGGTCATCTAAGAACCTATGTAAATTTTGGCTTATAATAATTTTGCTTCAGATTCCTCTTTAATTCCTCAACAAAAATGTCCCCTAAATGAAATATAAAAGTGTGTTATATCTGTTTAATATATGTAATATGTAATATCATACACAAAATTTTGCATATTTTAACAATTTATCGAAAGTTTTAAAATAGTTTCTATCAATATTTTATAACTACATATCAAAAAAAATAATAAAAATTCTTGAATAAAAATAGAATAAATCACGTATTTCTGCGAATAGTTTAAAAAGGTAATCTAGAAAACCTTTTATTTTAACTTGACTCAGATTAGAAACGTCACAAGTTTAACGTTTCGTACGGCCTTCGCCGTGATGGGTTCGGATCTTGTCTCCTTGACACTTTATTGTATATCGAAGTCGTGTTCAGGAGGGGAGATATGGCGGGTTCTGAGAGAGACGCGGACGCAGCGCTGTGTTCCCGTACTTCATGACGCCGTTAAATATTATAGCTGCTCATGCACGCGCGCCACCTACCGATCACGTCGCATAACGTACACGTAATGTCCTCACAGTTCGGTA